>JAQQPU010006858.1:0-26606 GCA_029168905.1 Artemia sp. Kazakhstan ARC1039
GGGTTGGGGTAGAGGACCTCACAACACTGTTCAAATGGAACTTGTGTATTATAACGACCACAGAGTTTCACCATTAAATTCTCTTCTAAAACCTTTCCTAAAATCATATTTTATAATGTCTCTAACTGTTTCGCCGAAATAGTTCCATAAAATGGCTAAAACGGTTTCGCCAAAATTATCCCCAAACGGAATTTCAGCGAGTTCCTTTTGTTTGGCATCCCTGCGCTGGCTTATTTCAATTATTTGGAAACCTTTTCGCGCGCTAAGATCAAAACATTTGCTCGGGAACGATTCTTGTTGGTAACTCCAGACATTAATAAACTTCGCGCCGGAGACAATTTGATTAATGACTGATAGCACATGTGTTTCCCGAGAACTCATAACATTTGGCTTGAACAACAACAACAACATTGATCTTGGCATTCGCTGAGAGCGTGTCCAAAACAACAACAATAACATTGACCCCATTAACCACGTGTTCCCCCTTATGACTCTATCGCGTGCCCAAAACAACAACAATAACATTGACCCCATTAACCACGTGTTCTCCCTAATGACTCTATCGCGTGCCCAAAACAACAACAACAACATTGACCCCATTAACCACGTGTTCCCCCTTATGACTCTATCGCGTGCCCAAAACAACAACAACAACATTGAACCCATTAACCACCTGTTCTCTCTAATGAGTCTATCGCGTGCCCAAAACAACAACAATAACATTGACCCCATTAACCACGTGTTCACCCTAATGACTCTATAGTCCATGAAAGTGACAAACTTCCTGTTTTTCCGTTCTCACTGACAAAATCCATAAAACCATCAAATAATCAACACACATAACCATCCATAAAAACAGACATAAATCGACCAACACACATAACCATCCATGAAAACAGACATAAATGTGACAAACTTCCTGTTTTTTCATTCTCACTGACAAAGTCCATAAAACCATCCATAAATGTGACAAAATTCCTGTTTTTCAAATTCTCACTGACAAAGTCCATAAACCACGTGGTTCTATGCCCATATATGGACTCCCGTCCGGAGTAGCGCCCCCATCTCTACTTATATAACGTATTCAAACATCAAAAAGCCCTATTCAGGAATCGCAATGGCTTCAGCCATGTAGAATATAAAAAGTAATGCAAAGTTTTCATTCGTATGAACAATGATACCGCTCTCTGTACACACAAAATTCCATTTTTAAGAACTTAGTACGCAAAACTACTACTCATCAAGAATTAACTAATAGTCAACTAAATCTTTCCAAACAAGTCTTTCCAAAATTAATTAAAAAAAACTTTGTCCACAAAATAAAATTTTCAAAGAAAAGTAAAGAACTCCATTAAACCAAAAATGAGCAAAAATAAAATAAAAAAATCTACCAAGCTTGAAACTACCACAAATCAGCATCGATAAATAATTGAAACCCAAAACGAACAGAAATTACAATAAATAACCGAGTCAAACTCAAAGGAGCAGAAATTAACATGAGTAGGGCTCACAACCCCTATGCCTTCCCATGGCCAGAACATAATTTGCACTTTAATTGCAAATAATGAGAGCACTTTCTCGAAATTAAAACTAGAATATCAGCAGATTGGTTTAAGTTTCAATGTGGATAAATCTGTAGCTGTCGGTTTCGACCTCAAAAAATACTCTGATAAATCCCTCCAACTTACTAAAACTTGTATCCCCCTCTCTAAAAGCCTTATTTACCTGGGAATGCTCATTGGAAATTCAATTAAGGAAACTAAGGAATTAAGGAATTAAGCTTGTCATCCAAAATCTTGAAAAAAAGGCAAGGATAGCTTGTGCGTCACTTGTGTCTTATTTTACACACCTTAGTCGTTTCCATCTTTCTAAGCTTTATAATAGTCTAACTAAGCCTCACCTTCTTGCTCTGTCTCCTATTTGGCAACTTTTTCCTGCTTTAAAAAAAACTTGTTTGCCGGATTTATTTTAAATCTGCTAAATTCCTTTTACATATGCCCCTTTGGACTTGTAACTCTTTTTTGTTCCAAAAATTTAAGCTCATTTCTCCTTCCATAATTATTGATAAAAGAGTGAAAAACTTTAAATCTTCCGCCAGTAAACTAAATCATGATTGGTCCTCTTTATTTTTATGATTTTTTGATTGGGTTATGATTTTATTTTTTTTTTTTATGTCTTTTGACTTATGTCTTGATTATCTTGTGATTATGATATATGATTTGTGATTATGTCTAAGATTATTATGATTGTAAAATTTTCTTAATTCTGTTCAGTGTATAAATTTTCTTCTCTTTTTTCTTTTTTGTCCTTATGTGCTCTGTCATTTAGGGGATCTGCGCCCTTTTTTGTTTTGACAAGTTATAAATAAAGTGAATTGAATTCAATTTACTGAAAAAAATATAAATCTTTTTACTTTTAAACTTTAATAAATCAAATGATATTAAAATTTTGATTAATAAATATCGGTATATGTATGTTAAACTGACAATGCACATTCATTTGTATTTTTTTCAGTAAATTGCAAATCATGTACTGGCCTTGGGAAGGCATAGGGGTTTTGAGCCCTACTAATGTTAATTTCTGCTCGTATTGAGTTTGACTCGTTTTTTTCGTAATTTCTGTTCGTTTGGGTTTCATTTATTTATCGATGCTGATTTGTTGTAGTTACGCTTGGTAGATTATTTATTTTATTTTTGCTTGTTTTTGGTTTAATGGAGTTCTTTATTTTTCTTTGAAAAAAATTATTTTTTTGAAAAAAAATTTTAATTAATTTATGTTCGTTTTATGTTGACATAGTCTTTTCAGGGAAAAACAAAATAATAGTTTAAATCTTTTCGTTTTTTTTAGACTTTATACTTTGGCCTGCTATTTTTATGCCGGAGAAAATTTTTCAGCAATTTTTAACAACATACACCCTTTTAAAAATCTGGATACAAATATTAGTGTCTAATTTAGTTTCATACCTCCTCTAGTTGACCTGAAATAGAAAACTTGATACCATTCACAAAAAAATCTGTTTGCTTTCTTTGATAGCTTGCATACACTTACGCTATTTTGATTTTTTAAAATTTTAAGAGCAGAAGTAGCCCCGAAAGTTTGAACATAATACCCTCAATCGTTCTTGCGATACTACTGAGATGGCTTATTGAGAATTAGCATTAACACACTGCATTTTGATTTAATTTTAAGGCAACATTTAGCTTTTAAACATAATGGGCAAATGGCAGGGTGGGCGTGGGAGGGGGATTAGTTGCCCTCCAATCACTTTCAACTATTAAAACGAGCACTAGCATTTTCTTTTTTGAATCAAATGAGCCCTTTTCGAAGTTTCTAAGACAATTTCTTCGATGCGAAGGGCCCTGGTCTAAACAAATGAGCCCTAATCGAATGATCGGAATGATCCCTAATCGAATGAGCCCTTTTGAAGTTTCTACGACAACACTTTCTATAAAAACCTTATATACTCCCAGGGCATAACTTAAAACCCTTGCTGTGAGGTCTGAGGGGGGGTTGTTATCCTCAAAGACCTAATTTCCAGAACTTTCAACTACGTTGAACAAAATGCCTATCTCAAAATTTTGAGTGGATGTGTTTGGAGAAAAGGTGGGCTGAGAAGGGGGTTAGTTGCTTTCCATTCACTTCGATTATAAAAAAGGGCACTACGTCTTTCCATTTCCAATCGATTGAGCTCTTTTTGAAGTTTCTACGACAACGGTTTCTATAAAACCTTATATGCCCCCAGGGCATAACTTACAACCCTTGCCCAGAGGGCTGTCAGGGGTTTGTCATCCTCAAAGACCTTATTTCCAAATCTTTCAACTACGTTGAACAAAATGGCCATCTCAAAATTTTGATTGGATGTGATTGGGGAAACGGTGGGCGTGAGAGGGGGGCTAGTTGCCTCCAATCACTTTCGACTATTAAAAAGAGCACTAGCCTTTTCAATTTCCAATCGATTGAGCCCTTTTTGAAGCTTCTGCGACAGCACATATAAGGTTTCTATAGAAACCTTATATGCACCCAGGGCAAAACTTAAAACCCTTGCCCTGAGGGCTATGGGGGGAGTGTCATCCTCAAAGACGCAATTTCCGGACCATTCAACTGCGTTGAATAAAATGACTGTCTCAAAATATTGATTGTGTTTTGGGAAATGGTGGGCATGAGAGGGCGGTTACTTTTCCTCCAATCACTTTCGACTATTAAATAGGGCACTCGTCCTTTCAATTTCCAATCGAATGAGCCCTTTCTGAAGTTTCCATGACAACGCTTTCTATAAAAACAAAACCTTATATGCCCCCAGGTCATAACTTACAACCTGTGCCCTAAGGGCTGTGGGGAGAGTTTGATCCTCAAAAACATAATTTCCGGACTTTTTAACTTCGAACAAAATGGCTATCTCAAAATTTTGATTGGATGTGTTTGGCGAAATGATGGATGTGAGATGGGTGTTAATTATCCTCCAATCAGTTTCGACCATTAAAAAGGGCACAAGCCCTTCCAATTTCCAATCGAATGAGCCCTTTTTGAAGTTTCTACAACATCGCTATCTACAAGAACCTTACATGCCCCAGGTCATAACTTAGAACCCTTGCCCTGAGTGCCCTGGGAGAGTGTCCTCCTCAAAAACATAATTTCTATCTGGAAATCAACTACGCTGAACAAAATGGCTACCTCAGAATTTTGATTGGTTGTGTTTGGGGAACGGTGGGCGTGGAAGGGGTGTTAGTTGCCTTCTAATCACTGTCGACTATTAAAAAGGGCACTAGCCATTCCAATTTCCAATAGAATGGGCCTTTTTCGAAGTTTCTGCGACAACTCCTTCGATACGAATTGCCCTGGTATGGATAAAAGAAATATAAATTACACATTGTGCCAACATCGTTCTTTACTTAGGCCGGCGCGATTGCGCTGCTTTTGATTTCAATTGAAATCCAACATTTTAGTTGTTAAGCAGAAAAGTCAAAAAGTAGGTTGCAACAAATTCATTTACAATTGCTGATATAAACTATTTTACAGCAAAACATTGCGTGATGACTGATAGCCCACATTACATTTTGGTTAGGCCTGATAAGATCAGAAATTACCCTTATTCACCCGTTGTTTTTTTTTTGTTTTTTTTTTTTACTGGTATTTTCGGTGGATCTTTGCCCGGTTTCGGTGGGTTTGTGGGGTGGGTGCCCGTCTATTGGTGAGTCATGGAATAAATCTTATTTATTTTTTTGTTGTCAAACAGGTTTATTCCGATTAATGTACCGGGTTATTGTCATTCGACCTCGTGTCTCCGGCGTTTACCCTGTATTTATGTCTATTTTGTACAGATATTTTAAAATTAAACCTTGAACCTTGAACCTTGAAAAAAAAACAATTGTTTCAACTGAAGGTAAGGACTGACATTAAAACTTAAAACGAGCAAAATTTGTTCCAAATATGAGGGGGGCTGCTCCCTCGTCAACCCTTCACTTTTTACACTAAAGTTTGAATTTTTTCCCAATTCTTCAAAAACGACTGTTGAAACACTACTGCCTTCTATTAGAATAAGGTCCTTTTTACTGCCTTACAAAACTTTTGTATGAAAAGCGAGGAATTGACGAGGGCGCAGTTCCTCTCATAAATGAGATAATTTCTGTCCGTCTTAAGTTTTGATGTTGCTAATCACTTTCAGTTGAAAAAAAAACATTTATTCAATCAACGTTTCAACTGATATTCACCTGAGGTCCTAAGAAAAATACTCAGATCAAAGTCCCTTTAACATTGTTATGAAACTAGGAAATCTTTGTGGATGTTGTTCGAGGCTAAGAATACTAAAACAATATCGTAGATTCGGGGTTTTGGGGAGAACCAGGTGTGAATTTATCTACCGAAGGGTATAAAGTTGCAAAAAATTGTTCAACACTTTAAAAATAGGTTGAAATGTTAATTTTTGAGAAGTGAATAATCATATAGAGCTTTTTTTCAAAATCAAAGTTTTGAATGCAAAATTTATTTTTAGGATGGAAATAACCATTATTGACAGGCCAGGTTGATTTCCCTAGCAGTTCTTAAAAGGTGTAATAAATACTGTTTAGTTGATGAATTCATCTGGCCGTACATGCTTGTTATAACGGTCTCAGGGTGGCTCGGTTTTCAAAGAAAATTGGAATTAGTGAATAGGATAGGTCTAAATCTACTTTATCTTCACAATAAAGAATTATTTACCTAATGTCAAAAGTGACGTAACCCCTAGGACATCACAACCATCAATGCTGAAGGAATATACGTGTGGAATAGATGGTAGCCTAAGCGTCTCCGAAGGCTGAAGACAACAGCAAGGCATGTAAAGTTGTCTGAAGTTTTGAATGCAAAATTTATTTTTAGGATGGAAATAACCATTATTGACAGCCCAGAATATTTCCCTAGCAGTTCTTAAAATGTGGTATAAATACTGTTTAGTTGATGAATTCATCTGGCCGTACATACTTGTTAAAACGTTCTCAGGGTGGTTCGGTTTTCAAAGAAAATTGAAATTAGTGAATAGGATAGGTCTAAATCTACTTTATCTTCACAATAAAGAATTATTTACCTAATGTCAAAAGTGACGTAACCCCTAGCGTAATTCTTGCTGGAATTGCTTCAGGCTTTATCCAGAATGATATCCAGGACATCACAACAATCAATGCTGAAGGAATATACGTGTGGAATAGATGGTAGCCTAAGCGTCTCCGAAGGTTGAAGACAACAGCAAGGCATGTAAAGTTGCCTGAATTAAAAAAGAATCATTAATACACATCAAAAACATACAAAACGTGCTGCTTCCTAATAAGAGAAAGAAGGTAATTAACAAAGACAGGTATTCAGAAAGAGCTATCGGGGCTGTGTCCCAAATTATATCAATCAATCAATCATTTATTACCCACAACTACAAAACAACAAGTAGTACAAGTGGAGTATAAACATAATAATAAAAAAGAAAAACAAAAAAGAACTCAACAAACACTAGCAATTAAATTAAACTAAGAAAAGAACTGTAAAAGACCGTGGTCAGGGCCAATATTACAAAATGCATCTGCAGAAAGCTTTTTGTGTAGGTCACCGAGCTTTTGAGTAACATAGAAATTTTTAAATAGATACCGATTTCTAGTCCATGGTGGCAGAGTAAGAAGAAATTTGCAAAATTGGAAATATGTAACTTTAATCTTTTTTAAATCCTTTAGCTTAAGAACAGAATGAACACCCGAAAAATAAAGCACAGAATGATCAGAAAAAGTCGAGAATAAGCGCCCAAGAGCTCTCCTGTTATATTTTCCACGGTTTGCTGCAATTTTTGAATAACTGAACTGAATTTTTCTTACTGAATCAGCAACAATCTGTTTACGAAAGAGAGCTAGAGAATTAGAAACAGTAATACCAAGCCACCGAAAGGATGAGACAGAAAGTACAGAAAATTCATTACATACCAGAGGAGTAGACGAAGACTGATTATAAGATAAGAATTCACACTTGTCAAGATTCAGGGATAGACCAATATTTAGGAAAGACTGAGAAACTAAGGAAACCATCGCAGAAAGAGTAGACCTAGTACGACTAATCAACAGAATGTCATCAGCATGGGCAATGAAAGAAATATCAGTAGAACCAGAAAAATAAGTGCCTGAGATCTTTTCCAGAAGAGTAGAAATAAAAATTTTGAAAAGGGTTGGTGATAAAACACCTCCCTGCCTAACACCACGAAGCATTTTAATAGCTGTTTCTGGAGAAGATTTCAGGCGGAGGTAAGAATTAGAATACCAAAACCGTAGAAGGTAAATAACCGAAAAATTAACACCAGAAAAAGCCAAAGAAAAGAAAAGCTGGTTATGAACAACAGAATCAAAAGCCTTTGAAAGATCAAATGTACAGAGATATACGCCTTTACCCTTAGAAGAATTAGAAAGTAGAATAGAAGAAAGGACACGATGAGCATGTTGGCACCCCACACCAGGTCTAGAAACAAGTTGATTTTCACCAAAGAAAGAAATATTTCGAGTTAAATTAGGTAAAAGAATATACTCGAAGACCTTGCTAATATTGCAAGAAATAGAAACTGGACGGTAAGAAGAGCAATCTGTTGGCGGTTTACCTCTTTTTAAAATTGAAGTCACTCTGCCTTACAAAAAGTTTTCCGGGACGACAGAAGATGCCAAGCACATTTGAACCAAAAGCGCAAGATGTGACACAAGTTCAGCACATTGGGGAGTTAGATGCATTTTAGAGATACCATCAGCATCAATAGATTTCGACTTAAGATGATTCAAAGCATTCAAAACTTCACAACGCGATATAGGCAAAACAAAGGGCTGACTTAGAAATCTAGGGACAATTTTAACAAACGCTTCACCAAACTTTCTATGAACAGAATAATTCAAAACGGAGAAAATCTTCCAATAATATGTATGCCAAGAACTTGGTGGAATAGCATTACTACTTACATCAGAATCGTCTGTTTTACTTGAATTAATTACAATCCTCCAATCTTTAGGCGAAGATGGAAAATCAAGCCCTCGGTATCGGACACTTTTTAGATACTTCTTAAATTCTAATTTAGTTTTCTGTTTAATAAGAAAAACATTACCAGACCTAGGCCGACCACAATCTGTCCAAATTCTTAGCCAAAATTTAGCTTTATTTTTACAGGCCTTAAGGTTAGGGTCAAGTGACCAAAGAGGCTTTTGAGTATTCTTTCGGATTCGCTTTATTGGGACAGAAATTTTTTCAGCTTCTTTCATAGCAGAGAGGATAGAATGATAATATCGGTCTATTTCATATTTAGCATAAATAAAATTCTGACTACACTGCAAAAGCTGATAAGGAACATAAATTAGTGAAGCCAATGTTATAAGATAAACAGAAAAATTTGCATCATTCCAATCAGGCTTATAAAACCATTTAAAACGTACACCACGACTCTTATACATACTCCCAGAACAAACAACAGACTTTGATAAACAAAAAGACAGCGGAAGGTGATCAAGATCATTATCGTCAAAATGAACCGTAACTGGCGAGCAGACAAGAGCTGCAGAACAAATAACGTGATCAATGTCTGATTTACTACTTGAATGGTGAATATACGTATAATCATGGGACTTCCGAACAATTTTATAAGCCGGGAGAGAATCAAAAAGCTGACCATTCCTTACATTATCAGAAACCAGATCGGTATTAAAATCACCAGTAATAACAAAATGCGACCCGTTATCCCATATCTTTTGAATTAAAGTTTTAAAACCATTACAAGCACAAGAGAAATTCTGAAGTGAACGAATTGAACGATCATTATATGGCAGATAAATTAATTAATACAATATTACCAAGACGCACCGCAAGAAAAGTGTCATCTGATTGGAAAAGCACAGGACTCCCACCAGAAATGTTTTTCTTAAAAACACATGCTAAGCCGCCAGAAGGGCGGCCACGCGTAATTTTAGCTGGACGCACAAAAACAACGTGATCACTGCTTCGTTTCAGAAAATTTTCGCTAAAGGCGGTCAGTAAATGTTCTTGGAGACAAACAACGTCGTAATTCACATACAGATCATCGATAAAAAAGTCTTTGCCTCTTGTTCCATTAATATTAAATGAGACTATACTTATGTCCGGATTCCTTTATGAGAATAGACCTTATCAGTGATCTTCTTAATCACAGGGCATCGTAGGCTGTAAGAAGGATGAGATCCTCCACAATTGGCACATTTTGGAGATTCCGTACAACGATCACTGTTCATAGATAAATACGGTCCAGCACAACGAGCGCACTTGGGAGTGCTACTAGTACATGCACTTTCCAAGTGCCCAGGGGAACGACACTTGTAGCAACACTTTGGCAATTGCTTGAACTCATAAACACGGAAGTTTTCATACCCAATCTTCACACCGTTTCGCAGAAATGATCCTTTAGTAATCGCGTCTGCAAATTCAAGCTTAACGGATTTGCTTGTTCCAAATCGACTAGACCCGATTATACCAAACTAGTTCCGTAGCATTTCAAGGTCAAAATCAGACGGGACTTCTCGAATAACACCAGTGTGTTTTTTAGATAAAACTTTCACACTAGAACCAGGTAGAGCTTCCTTTGCTGATTTGCAAAATCTTCAGCTGCAGATTTCTCAATATTCACCGTCCACCGCTTTTTAGTCGCTCGCACTCTGGACACCAGCTGATGACCAGAAATTGAGTCTATTACTGATTTTCGCTTTAGCGGGTCACCATGCTCAGGCGGGGGATCGGAGATCAAAATTGTAGTATGCGTATAATCACGCAGCAGGTTGGCTAATCACAGGTATTTGAGGAAAGTTCAGATTGTACGAATCAATCTTGGCAGAAACTAGCGAAATCGCTTGCTCAAGGCTCGTAAACTTGGCTGTGACGTGTGTAAACGCTGTAGCAGAGATAACAGGGACTTCTGTTGGCCTGTTGATGACAAAACAAGGGAGCTGTTTTCCATCGGCATTACATTTCTTCATAAAGTCTATAATATCTTGCAGGTGACTGAGAATTGCACTAGTGCCCCTTCTGACAGGGGGATCATTTTAATTCGCAAAACTCCATAGCCTTGCTTTCTCTGACTTAACTTTCCAAATCTTAAAAAAGTCCACTCCTTTCCGTAAAATAACGGCTTCATCAACACCACTTAAATTTTCAAAAACAAAGTTCAACAGCGGTGAATACAAAAGCTCGGAAACGTTCATCTCGTTATAAATTCACTTCAAAGCAATAATTTAAACCAACACACGCGAAGTACACGTGATGGTCAGGCGATGAGCGCTGAATAATAGTAAATTAAGTTCATTAAAGATAAACTTGCCACACAGGTTTGTTTATAATCCAGGAGAAAGCTATTTTTTTCGTCTGCATTGATATAATCCTTTGCAATAGGTTTGAATCCAAAACAGGTCTTTTCACCATGAACTCATGGTGAAAAGACATGTCTCACACCATTTAAGGGATCCATGCAAAACAGTGCCTTGATAGATGCGAATTAGTATAAAGGTATGTTACTCTTTGTTGAGATAAGAGTTATGCAAAATATTTTTGACCTATATCATTGGAAGGCCAAAGAATTTTTTTAGTCTAATTTGTAATCTAAATCTTAATCCAATTTTTTTTTGTTACCAAGAGTTCCTAGAGTTTTCATAATTTTGTTGTGGAAGATTAACTAATTCAGAGGTAGAGGGCAGTTATGAAAAATTATTTTGCTTTAAATGTTAAACCAAGAAGTGCATGTTTTTTGTTGTTTTGTTTTATTTCAATGGGAGAAAATTAAAAAAGACAACCCTTTTAAATTCAAAGCATTATAGACGAGTGCTAACCTTAAAAAAAATAAAGAAGATACAATTTTTTAAACTTTTTATGGATTAAACCTAAGAAACAACACTTTTATTAATGAGTAAAAAATCAACATTGGAATTAAAACAAAAATAAGTTAAGCTGCATAAAGAAGACCTTGCACTCCCTTAAGTCTCCACTCATTACGCTAAAGTTGAACTTCCACCTAATTGAGGGTATTGTCAATTCCTAAATTATGATAAAACTTTAGAGGAAAAAGGGAACAGATGTGGAGGGCAGCACCGTAAGGGACCGCCAGATTAAACCATATTTGTTTAACATAGAAGTTTTTTTCTAGGGACTGTCCATATCTGTTTCATTTTTAAGTGAGGGGGTACTGTCTTTCCCTCGCATCCATGTTCCATACTTACTCTAAATACAATCCACCTAACAAAGTCAAGTTATTGCGTAAATCTCTTAATATTGATCTGAAAGACCGATATTTATGAATATCTTCATAAATAGCTGAAAAAAATGAGTCTAAGAATGTATTCTTTGATACTTTAGGCGACTTCTTTTTTTTCATTTTCGACCTTTTGTAAAGTTGGCATTTTCGATGTAAATGATCAGCTTTTGACGGAACCGACACATGATTTAACTGGCTATAATTTTTTCTATGACTGATGATAGTTGAGCTTAATACGACCCTTGAGCTAATTACAGTGTTTATAGAATATACAGAAATCAATGAACCTATTTTGTTTTCTTTTTTGAGAACACTTTATTACAAGCCTTTCTGTAAAAAAAGAAAACAATAAAAATCCATCTTTAGTGTAAATACTAATCATCATGCCTAGAAATATAGTATTCAAAATTGCCAGTACAATCGAAACCTCATAAGTTTTACAATCGCAAAAATAGTGTTTTTAATTTTGTTCCAATTCTTTAAAAATGATCCCTTAATCACAAAGCCCGTTCATTAGAATAAATA
The DNA here is from genome assembly GCA_029168905.1 of Artemia sp. Kazakhstan ARC1039. Taxonomy (NCBI): domain Eukaryota; kingdom Metazoa; phylum Arthropoda; class Branchiopoda; order Anostraca; family Artemiidae; genus Artemia; species Artemia sp. Kazakhstan ARC1039. Next base: position 12,272 of record JAQQPU010006858.1, read on the forward strand.
GCTCTTATAAAAGTACTAAAACAAACCTTGGCTTAAAGAGCGAGGTATTGACTAGGGGATGAACCAAATCATATACGTAATATTTTCTGTTCATTTTAAATTTTGATGTTGCTCCTTACTTTCAGTTGAAAAACTTGTTTTTTATTTAACTTCTGATCTTTTTCTTTAATAATGATGAGAAATCCGGCGCTCCTTCATAGCAATGTCCCTTCCCCCATGAAAACTTCCTTCATGGAAAAATCCTCCCATATTTATAAAACTCTTTTTTTTAGACCATTGTATTACAAGCCTTTCTGTAAAAAAAAAGAAAACAATAAAAATCCATCTTTAGTGTAAATACTAATCATAATGCCTAGAAATATAGTATTCAAGATTGCCATTACAATCAAAACCTCATAATTTTGCACTTGCAAAAATAGTGTTTTTTAATCACTTCCAACCTGTCGAGTACTCAAGGGTGCAGTCTTCTGTTGAATTGGAAGCAATATCCAGCTGTGGTAGCTCAATATCCGGATTTACAACTAATGGATCTGTTATGTTCCAGCGGAAAACGAGGTCAAATGTTGTGTGCGATACTAAAAATAAAGATAATAAATTATTTTTCATATTAAATAACGTTTAAATTGTAGCAACTCATAAAATAGTAAGCCTTGCCTTGATTTTCAACGAAGCATAGAGAGATAATCCACTTACCTTCATTTATATAGTAAAGTCATGACGACGTACGACACAGACACACGTCGTGGGTTATTACGGAAGTAGGATTGTTTGTGTCCTATTTGTAAATCAGGTTACAATTCATCATTATTTTTCTAGGTGTCAACATATCTTAATCATGGTTACTTACTTTACCTCGAACCTTACGATTAACTTCCTTGCCTGACATCAAAGAATATTGGATGAACTTATGGCGACAACTTTGAACTATTAGCTGTAACACATTCGGCCATTTTTATTCACTTTTTGTCCCAAAACAATAGTTTATTCAGCCATGGTTCTCGTGATACTACTATCTGTGTTAACTTCGTCGAAAGGACACTGCGTCATCGCCTTTAGTGGTTTTGTTGTTCAACTTTATAAAATAAATAAAACCACTTCTGTTATACCCTAGTTTTGTCATATTTTGTTATTATTATATGAAACTGTTTACAAATTTTTTTCTTGCCTCCTAAGCTAATTCCATCGGATAAAACTGTTTTACAACACACAATTTGGCTCCCATGCAGAATTGTATGTGGAAGGGGCTCTCAAGGCCCGCCCCAAATTCCCAAAGTTTCTTCCATTTCTGTGCACTTCTTATTCAAATTATCAAATGCTTTATTATTGGCCATTCCGAAAACTATTTCTAATAGCAAACTCTCTCAAAAGAATACCAGCACACCAAAATGCAATCAAAAGCTCTTAATTTCCAAAACTGCCTCCTTCTTCTTCTTTTTCTTGTCTCCTTCTTTGCATGCAGGACTAGCTGATAAGTAAAATATCAGGAAGAGATTTGTTTTTTTCTATTTTCAAGGCTTAATGAAATGAAATGACTTGTTTTCTTTAGATTAAATGTTATGCAGTAACGATAAACCACTCTGTAGAATAATTAGTCGAAATAATGTCATTATTAAGGGTATTACTTAAGTAACTTATCAGTACTCAACAAAATCGTCATATAAATATTATATGACGTCATATAAATATTATATGATAAACTATAAATAAATATTATAAAATATTGTAATAAGTCATAATAATATTCAATTACACAGAAAAATTGCTCAAATAATGAGTAATGTTATTAAAATAACTGGTCATGAAAAGGCTTTAGTCAAAAACAAAAAAAAACTTTGTGTCATAAATTTCTCAAAGGTGTTTTAAAAATGAATATCTTGTAAACAGAGTCTCCATTTCATGAATATGCAGGAGGGGGGGCATGAAATATTTTATGATGATACAAATGTGCTTTACAAAGGATATGGGAGGAGGATAACTTTGAGTTTATGATTATTTTTAATGAAAAAAAATAAAAGGTGATTTTCCAAAATTAAGGGGAAGGGAGTTGCAAAAGTATCTAGGGAGTAAGAACACTCCTGCCCCCCTCCCCTCCCAAATTCGTGTTCCTGCTTGTAAATTTTATACAACTGGTATCGTAGGCTAATTTTGAGCACTAAAAAGCTTTAAAAACAAATACAACTTTATGCTTTATTATATAACTTTATTATTTCAAAATGATTAAAATTTATAATTATCCACTGAGAGGAGCCGGAAAAAGGTGCTAAATGAGAAATTAAATAAAAAAGCTTATAGTCTATAGAAAATTACCAGATTTTACTCTGTTAATTCGCAAAAAGAGAAAAATTAAGGTAAATTCTGAGGAACAGAATTTGCCACACGCGATAGAAAGAATAAAACTGTTTGGACCCCCTAGAGGTTTGAATATCATTGTCACTATGCTTAAAACATGATATATTAGATTGTTTTTCTTTGTTTCACTATAAAATTGGAAAATTGAAAGAATCAAACTTTTAAAGGGAGATTGGACTTAAAAAGTTTCTACTATGGGAAATCAGATTTGGGGCTACAAAAACCAAGAAAAAGAGAAATTTAAAAATGGAAAAAACAAACGCGACTACGGCCAGTAGAAGGAAAAGGCCAACTAAAACGACGTGGATATTTCAACTGTATAAAACAAGGAATCTTCAACGCTAAAAACAAAGATAAAATATAAACTAACCTAAAATTTAATAAATTCTAAAACTGGTCGTTTATTGTGGGGAATTGCATAGTCATGACCTTGGTTACAATTTCAAGGATCAGTCAGAATGTCAAAAGGACATTCTGACTGATTTTAATCAGTCAATTTTTATACTTTGAACTCAATAAACTTTTTCCAACTTACTGTGAATATTTATTTTTCCTAGCCTAGTTCAGGAATTTAAGTTACAACACAATTTTTACTTTAGGAGCAATACTTCTTCTATACTAAATAAAAAAACAAGTTTTTTTTAACTGAAAGTAAGGAGCAACATTGAAACTTAAAACGAACAGAAATTATTACGTGTATGAAAGGGTTTGTCCCCTCCTCAACGCCTCGCTCTTTACGCTAAAGTTTTTTATTGTTTAAAAAAACAAAGTTGTGAGAAAGAGTCAAACTTTGGCGTATAGAGCGAGGCGTTGAGGAGGGGACAGACCCTTTCATATACGGAATAATTTCTGTTCGTTTTAAGTTTTAAGTTCGCTCCTTACTTTCAGTTAAAAAAACCTTGCTTTTTTTGTTTAATTTCTGAACGTTTTTGAATTGATGAGGCTTTGATTTTGGCTCACCGTACATGAACAATTAAAACAAAATTTGAATATTAATTTTCTTTTTTTGGCAAAACGGCTTTCTCGAAATTTTGTTCTGACGTAACTTACGAATTAACGTACGTAACGAGCTTCTATATTCGTATTTTTTTATTACGTATATTAGGGAATTCACCCCCTTGTCAATACCTCGCTCTTTGCGCTAAAGTTCAAATTTTGTTTGAATGACAAACCCATGAATCACAAAGGCCGGTTACTTAGAATAGATAGTTCTCTTGAAAGTACTAAAAAAAACTTTAGCGTAAAGAGCGAGGTATTGACTAGGTGGCGAACCCTCTCATATACGTAATAATTTCTGTTCGTTTTAAGTTTTACTGTTGCTCCTTACTTTCAGTTGAAAAAATGTGTTTTTTTATTTAATTTTTGATTGTTTTTTAAATGAAGGGAGAAATCTGGCGTACCCTTCATAGAAATATCCCTTCCCCCAAGGAAACATTCTCCATTGAAATATCCTCCACCACAACCCCCTACTCTGACCCCCCCCCCCCCGCCCACCAGAAAAAAATCCCTCCTGAAAACGTCTGTATACTTCCCAATAACCAATAACTTATGTAAACAATGGGCAAAGTTTATAACTTTCAGCCCTTCCCCCGGGAACTGTGGGGGATTAAGTCATCCTGAAAGACATATTTATTAAATTTTCGACTATGCTGAACCAAATGGTTGTCTCAAAATTTTGATTGGGTGACTTTGGGAAAAAAATGAACGCGGGAGGGGGCAAAGTTGCCCTCGAATTTTTGGTCACTTATAAAGGGCACTAGAACTTTAAATTCCGCTAGAATGAGCCCTCTCACGGTATTCTAAAACTACTGGATCGATACTATCACCCCTGGAAAATAAATAAATAAACAAATAAATAAACACGCATCCGTGATCTTTCTTCTTACAAAAATACAAAATTTCACATTTTTGCAGATAGGAGCTTGAAACTTCTGTAATAGGGTTCTCTGATAAGCTGAATCTGATGGCGTGATTTTCATTAAAGTTTTATGACTTTTAGGGGTTTTTCCCTCTTTTTTCAAAAATAAGGCAAATTTTCTCAGGTGAGTAACTTCTTATGGATAAAACTAAACTTGATGAGATTTACATATTTGAAATCAGCATAAAAATTTGATTCTTTTGATGTATCTGTTGGCATCAACATGCCTATTTTTAGAGTTTCTATTACTATTGAGCCGGGTCGCTCCTTACTTGCAGTTCGTTACCACGAACCGTTTGATTAGTAGATATCTCTCAAGGGAAGATATACGGGATGCGGCTCTAACAATTAAGCTGTTATTTACTTAGTTGGTCAAGAAATACTCATTAGATTTTATTCCTAGAATATCCTTCCTACGCCTAGCTCTGAGCAAGGCGACTTGAGGTAGTGGTTGACTAATATAGTTTCAGGGAGATTCTAAGTTTCAGGTTTCCTCCGAGAGGATTTTTGTAGGTTGTAAGAAGATGGTCTGCAAGGACTAATTGGTAAGGGCTATATTTCATAATAGGAGTGGATATTTAGCCTCACTATTACAGTAGTCCCCCCCTTTTACCTTATACATGGTGAGAATCTACCCCCAATTCAAAAAATGGAAGCGCTGGTGGTAGCAATTCAAACTCGTATTTCTGAAGATACGAACAAATTTAGCCTATGAAATAGCCAAAATAAATTACGAAAATGCCCACAAAATTAAACACTACCTTCACTAATTTAAAATATCGGGGCTAGGCAAAATCTAGGACTAACGTATTAAAAAATTATGGCACCGAGGACTTTGTCGCTCATAAGAGAATTTATTGGTATAGCCTATAAGAATTTGTGACCCAAGAAATTGGGTGAATAGACGCGAGGAATTGAGTGCTTTGACTAAGGAAAGAAATTTTATGAACAATTTACGTGTCTTGGAGATTAGAAACCCAGCGAAAATTTTTCACACGAATGGTCAATATTAAAGAATGGAAAGCACATATGACATGCAGCAAATTTTTAAGGATAGGGCTTCGTTAATTCAAATACATGAATTGAGCAGACTATCTAGCAGAATCTTCAAATTTGAAGATTATTATCCGCAAATTAATCAGAATTTGCTGTGAGTTGAACGCGAAGGTAAGAAGAAGCCCTTTAGGGGTATCGTGCAAATTTGGAGGTTACGTTTCCAGCAGACCTGTGAAAAGCTGTTTTTTGAAGTTGAAATATTAAAACTTCTGGTGCAGACACTGAAATTGCGAAACAGGGGGGTTTTGTCCTGGTAGTACAGGCAAACTAGAGTTTGACCCCAAACAAAATGAAACAGAAGACATTTTTACACCAGTTTGTAGAGAAAACAAAAAGCTGAACAACATATCCAAAGTTGCACATTCTAGATCGACGCAAAAATCGTTTTTTTTTTGCGTATCGTGTCAGTTTATTCACTTTCCTAGCCAAAAAATTAAGTTCCGGTAGTTTTTCGTTCTTTTTTCTTTAACTGAATTATTACTCCGATGTAAAAAGAAGAGATGGGTACGAAAATTCAGTCAAATTTAGCGTATGTTATTTTAAAAAAAAATCATAATCATCAACAGGAGATTTTTACGCTTCTCGTCGTCATGAACCCCTTTTTTTTTACCAGAATATCTTTCTCTGGTTAAATTGTTGGTTTTGATATCTAATAATTACTTAGCCTGAATCTAATCGTCACTGGCTCCATCACCTGATGGGTCGACCAAAAAAAAGTGATTGCAAGATATTTATTAAAACGTGAAAAATAATAAAAAAGGAAATCATCTATGAAACTAGTTTTAAGCGGTCGACATTTAAAATCCCTCTTAGAATACTGATATCAGCACACTGACTAGTCTTCACAACTGATAAAATTATCGAATCAACTTCATGAACATTTGAAAGACAGAATCAAATTCCGACTGGTATTCACAACTTATTCTTCTGATTCAGATATCTAAGTTTCGACGTTCTCCTCGTCGTTATAGCTTTCGATTCTTTGATAGTTAGAGCAAGCTGTCCCTTTGCACATTTTACACGCTGCAGTGCAAGCTAAGCCGTTTTTAAAGCCGCTACATCTCGTTGAGCTACATTCCAGTTGAGAGGAGCACTTCATGATTTTCAGAAGCTGACGAGGGGCTGGTGGGACGCCAGTAATCAATGGATACAAAAAGTCATCTTTATTTCTCCCACCCCATTTCTTGGCCCCCACAGCCCTCAGTGCTAAGGTAAGTTATGTCGCATTGTCGTAAAAAACTTGAAAAGGTCTCATTCGATTGTAAATCTAGAAAGGCTATTTTAATAGTCGAAAGCAATATAACACTGCTTTCAGGGTTGGCGCAACCCCCCAGAGCCCAGGTGCGAGGGCTTTAAGTTATGCCCGGGGGAATATAAGGTTTTTTATGGAATGGGTGGTCGCATCAAATTCAGATGGGTCCCATTTGATTTTAAATTTGAAGTGATAGTGCCATTTTTCAGAGTCAAAGTGATATGAGAGAATCCTCCCCTTCCCACACGCCCATGATTTCCCATAAAAAAAAATATCTAAACAAAGTTTTGAGACATCAATTCTTTCAGCCTTTTTGAAAGGTTCAGTAATTATGCGTAGCAATAGTTGTAGTAGCAGTAGTAGCATTAGTAGCAGTATGCAAATAGCACCTTTTTTTCAACACCCCCTTCAACACACGATTATATTTTTAACTTGATACCATCAACCGGTCCTGAAGCATTGCTGATACGCCCTCTTGACCACCTACATGGGCATAGTGTGCTTAAATTTATTTCAATACAGTTGCAATATTGCCCATAATTTTTGCCTTAAAACCCTTAGGTTTATTAGTTGGAGTAGCAGCACCAGCAAATATAGCAATAGCAGTAGGGGTAAGTTAATAGCAGTAGTCTTAGCTCTAGTAGAAGTAGTAGTAGTAATAGTAATAGTAACGGTAGTTGTAGGAGTAGAAGCCTTAGCAATATGATGCAAATATTGTAAGTAATGTAAGTGTTAATTTCACACACGAAACTGTTCCTAAGACATTGCTGATATGCAACTTTTGGCAACCTGCATACAGAGGGCAGGTTGTCTTCCGTACAACAGAAATAGTCTCCGAAACTTTCACATTCATACCTTCCTCGGTTGTGGATTTTGAGCTACCCAGAAAACACTGTGTGCATTCATTTAATGCTGCTTCTACGGTTACTGTAGCTCACGACACTAATGGCATCAAGTTGAAACTTTTAGAGAACGATTAGGAGAAGATTCAATCACACGAAAAACCTATATGCATGCAGGTATTAAAAGGGCATACAAGCACTATAGGACATATAAGGACATAGGCAGCGATGCTCTATCATAGCTAGTAATGTTATTGATATTTTAAAGGAGCTAATTTGATTGAAAATTAAAAGTTCTAGTGCCCTCTTAAGAGTCAAAAATGATTGGAGGGCAGTCAGCCCTCCTCTTTAGCTCATAATTTTCCAGACACTTCTAATCAAATTTTAAGACAGCCACTTTTTTCAGCATAGCTGAATGGACTAGTAACTATATCTCTAGGGATATTGGGTAGCTCAACCCCCCAAAGTTATATAATTTGCCCATTATGCTTATAAACTAAATGTTGCTTTAAAATTAAATCAAAACACATTGTTTGTCTGCTGGCTGCCAATAAGATAAATCAGCAATATACCAAGAACGACTGAGGGAGTTAAGTTCAAATTTGGGGCTACTTCTATTACTACTTCTTCTCTTAATATTTTACTAAAAAAAAAGAGTGTAATTGTATCCAGGCTGTGAAAGAGCATTGATATAATTTTTTGGGAATGGTATTAACTTTTATTTATCAAGTCAATTAAAGGATGTATATGATTAAATTAAACCCTACTATTTGTTTCATGATTTTCAAAAGAGTTTATGTTGTTAAAAATTGCTGAAAAAGTTTCTCCGGCATATAAATAGCAGGCCAAGCTATAAATTCTCAAAGGAAAACCGGAAAGATTCAAAATATTATTTTCTTTTTCGCTGAAAAAGACTATCTCAATATAAAACGAACAGAAATTAATTAAAAAACAGCATTATAGTACAGTCTTTTAAAAGAGTCTTTTAAATGTTTTCACTTTTATAACTTTAAGAAATCGAAAATTAATTCAGATTTTAAGGAATAAACATCAGCATATGTATATTAAACTGACAATGCAAATTCATATGAATTTTTTCAGTAAAGTACAAATTATATTCTTGCTTTTAGAAAGCATAGGGGTGTTGAACCCTACTCATATTAGTTTCTGTTCCTTTTGAGTTTGACTCTGTTATCTATTTTAATTTAATTTCGTTTTTAGTTTCATTTATTTATTGATACTGATTTATGGTAGTTGTATGCTTGGTAGTTTATTGGATTCTATGTTTGTTCATTTTTGGTTAAATAAAGTTCTTTACTTTTTTTGAAAAGCTTATTTTGTGGATTTTTTTTTAATTAATTACACAATAGAACCAAAATATCAGTATCAACTCCAATGACGGCAGTGTCGTAATACCGGGAAGAATCAAAAGCAGCTTCCACAACTGGGACATCTGCATCACCTGGTGCTTGGACTACGACGAAGCCCTTTGATCGGAGATAAACAGCCAACGCGCAGATAAACCCGACCTTGTTTTTCTTGCTGGACAAGAACTCATCCTTTTTACCTTCAGCTGCATATCTGCTGTGAAGAAGATCTCACGGCCCATTATACGACTTCTCTACGACTGGTCCATATCCTTTATGGTAGCTCCGTCATCGTAGCCGTCGAAAACAATAGCGGCAGATGGATTTTGGGTCACATAAGTAGCATAATGGTCAAGGATTTTGCAGTATCGGTCATTTTTGGCCCATGGAATTCTGTGCAGAAGAGCTCCACCGTCGATGATATATCGGATGCCTTTGGAAAGGGGAGTTGAGGGCTCCTCAAGATTGCAAGCTTGTGCTATAGCCTTGCCAAACTCTGGCTTGGTCGGAGACCGGAGCATGGAAGAACTGTCAAAAAGCGATGCCGGGTAGAAACACAGTTCGTGTTGAAAGTACTCAGATTCCGTGAGATTTATCCTATTTGAACGTGATGAACCTCTGAAAAAAAAAGAGAGTGGGTTCCAGTTTTATGCAATCTCCACCTGGATTCTGCTTTGTTGTAATTTGAACTGCCTGTTGTTGTCATCGAAATAAAAAATCAGCGACCAGCTTTACAGACATGGATTCAATGATTTTCAGGCCTAAATTACTAGCAAAATAAACGTTGGCAGATTCTTAGGCTGTCAGACCGTTGGTTATGTTTCTTAGTTGAAGATCCCCATTAAATGGTGATCCTTTTTCTAAGAAACCGATAGAGATCTGGGTGTCTTTACAGTCTCTTAGCTGCCTTGGCTCGGACACTTCCTTCTGTTGTTCACTATTTCCATAGAAAACCTGTGAGATACCCTCCATCAGAAGATTTAGTACAGAGAACACTCGATTTAGTGCAAAGAGAAACATGTCAAATGAACATAAAAAAGTGCATATTGATGAATATGAACGGGTTTTCTAGTAGACACTACATCAGGGTAATTTGATTTTTGTGCTCAGCTCATCATTTTATGTCAGGATAGTTGCTTTCTGATAGTATGGTGAAAAAGAGGTCACAATGATGATAAGGGTAAAATCACATATTGATGACTATGAAACTTTTTTTGGTTCATTGTACATCAAATTTGCTTTCAATTTCTGGCTCAGCTTTTCATTTTACATCGGGACGGTAATTCAAGTACAGAAAAAAGAGCATTTGCCGACAGTTCATTTCAGTTAGAAAAAACTGACAAAATTGACACGAAAAACAAAAAAAAACTAGTTTTGCGTCGACCTAGAATGTGAAACTTTGGATATATTGTTGATCTTTTTTTTCTCTACAACAGGGTAAAAAAATCATTTCTGTTGCAATTTGTTTGGGGTCAACCCATATTTTTGGCTAGTTTGCCTGTGCTATGAATATCTTACAATCCTGAAATCTCAGTATCAAGAAAATTGTCATACTTCCTAATAAGCTTGTGATTGCTTTTCCCCTATGTTTAATAAACCTTTTGAAAATCGGTGATTTATTTTAAGGTTTCAGAGACTTGAGTTCATTTATATCTCGACTTACTATTTTAGTCAATATTCCAGGAAATTCCCGAAATTAGCTGAATATCGTATCACTAATAGTCTTCAATTGTATATTAGATATCGCAATTTTGTTTCGTGGCAATTATTAAGTTTGCCACCGTAAGTTATTTGATATGAAGCTGTATTACAAGCAAAGATTGGACGTATTTTTAAATCTAATTGAGAGTTTAAGTGCATTAACTGGCGGAAATAATACATTTTGAGAAGATGGATGTCAGATTTACGGATTCAAAAAAAAATCACATTATTTTAGGACTAGCAAAACCTTCTCAAGCGTTGACTCTAATGGTCTAAAATATTTAAGGCGAGTATAGTGGAAGATAAGGTCCTCCATTTCCAGATGACTGGAGGACCACGATAATTGTCCCTATCTTCAAAAGAGGAGACCGAATTTTATTTCTGCAAAGCTGTTTTCAATCATACTTTTAAACAGACTTAGAGACACAAGAAAATTCCGAATGCAACCCAACCAAGCAGAATTTAGGTCGAACATGGGCTGGTGTCATCTGATCTTTAGCCAGCGACAGATCCTTGAACTATGGCTTAAACACCAGCAGGGTCCAAATCTTCATAGGTTTCATCACTGACTTTGATTCAGCCCACCGAGGAACAATAAGGAAAGTAATGAGAGAGGATGGTGTAGCTGAGAGGATCATCGGTCTGCTCAGGACATACTGTGCTGGAACAAAGGCTCGAGTAAGAGTATAGGTTCCTAATCTATGACAGTGTATGTCAAGGCTGTGTCAAGGTTCTGGCAGTGAGCCCGTCCTTCACTATCAGGGATCTTGACTATGCTGACGACATGGACAACCTTGCTGAATTGTTGCAGAAGCCCAGGCTGTGATCAATGACGTGGCGGACAAGACACTCTTGACAATCCTCCAAAACAGTCAACCGGAAACCAAAGCCATGCGAACGACTGGGATGGATGAAATCCCTATGACCCTAAACGGTAGTCACATCAAAGACGTTCAGTCGTTTAAATACCTCGGCTCAATGGTAACACCTGCTGGTATATCTTCAGAGGAGATCTGTAGCCACGTATCATCAACATGAAAAGTCTTCCTTTAATTACGGAAGTATCTCTGAAATTGGAGTGAAATTCTGACACGGACGACAATCCGAATTTATGAAGCTTTGGTTCTCTCTGTTCCTCTCTATGGATGTGAAAATGGTCACTGAAAGCAGCTGAAGTGTTGATCATGAATAATTTTAACCACAAATACCTGGATTATATCCTAGCATCCGCCTCTCAGAAAGAGTCTTGTACGACGAAGTCAGGAGAAGATTTATGGATAACCCACTTGTCTCCTATATTTTCAAGCAGAGGAGACTTGGCCTCAAGACTGAGGCCAAAATAAGAAGTGGCTTACAACAGTGAAGTTTGATCTGGAGCCAATCGGAAAGCTTAGAAAATACGGTTGTCGTTGGGATCGTCGGTGGCTGGAGGTCGTAGAGCTTACCACCCTTGAGCCAAAACTCTGGAAGGAGATATGTTGCCGTCTGCTGGGCACTACGATGAGCCTGGATGCGGCTTGAATGTGCTAAAAGTACAAGAACAAAATAAATGGATTCGAAGGAATCACATTATTATAGGACTAGTAAAACGTTCTCACACTTTGGTTCTAATGGTCTAAAATATCTAAATTCTATAGTATCTAAATATCTCGTAAATATTAGGTAGGGTATGGTCACTGATACCAAATGCACCCAGAATAGTCCTCTCTTAGAGACTCTTAGGTAATACAAAAGTAACACCTAGTTTGGTGGTTACTCCTAAAAAGGCTATAGATCTTCGTTTTTTCCATCAAAATATTCAGGAATTGAAACGTATCCAACCTCAAATTCTAAAAATAGTAAGACTTTTGTAACAGTGTGATTGGGTCTGGCATTCAATAAGAGAGTTCGAGAGACGCAAATAGCTGAGTCTTCCTGTCAAAGAGAGAAAACACATGGTAGTTTCGCTGGAGCGACGGCGAGAGAGGAACTAACGTTGGAATGGACGTGAAATTTTGTAAGAATTCTGGGGAGATAGAAATGGTTAGGCCTTGCTGACTTGAAAATTAGACACTTAATATTCTGGTTCTGAAAAAAAAACGATTATGAAATTCGTGGTTTTTCATGTGATCTTCCAATGAATGATAACCTTCAAACACTACGTTCCAAACATGAAGTGCCCATAAGTAAGCACCAGGATGAGGCGCTTACTGTACCAGAGAAGGTTTAAAACAAGTATTGAGTTTGAGCTTTTCCTCGAAAAGTTTGAGGAATTAGAGTTAAATTTTTAGTGACGAATTTATTTATTTAGTGACGATTTGTTTATTTCTTCTAGGAAAGCAAAGAAAGCCAAAAGTAAGAAAATAAAGCTCTAAAACGATACTACAATTTAAGAAGTCGCTCCGACAAAGCAGTTAATCGACTTCATTTTTAATTCGATGATGATTTATGTTGCTTAACTAGAAAAACTGATAAAAACAAGAAGAGAAAACAGAAATACAAAAAAGAAACTTAATTTAAAAAGTAAGGATACGCTGTCAGACAGTAATATTTCAAGTGAATCCTATTTGATAAAAAAAAGCGAGAGGAGAATATAGCTTAAAGGGGAGGAGAAGGTCTTCGTCATCTCGACAAAAAAAAAAATAGATGATCCTGAAGGGGAATTCGAAGGACTAAAATGGGTTTTGGATACGTAGGGTTGCATTGAAAAGGTGACTGGATGGTCAAAGCCTGAGAAAGGGTTTAAACGTCTAGCCCATCAATATTTTTGAAACTCATTGATCCAAATTGATTGGGACACGAGTCGCTTTGGGATCTGGGGGATACTCTTTCCCATTAGCAGTCGTTATTAATTCCCCTATAACCTTTACTTTGTAACTCCATGCTCCATTCTTACCCTCTGTCGGTATCAACAGTCATTCCCTCCATGACTCTCACGTGGGGTGGGACCAAAAAATAATTACTTTACGTTTCCTTGTACCTGATTAGGGATTTGTACCCTAATAGGGCAAAGTTATGTTTTGATTCAGATGAAAACAATAAGAATTCCAAATAGGGATAGGTCCAGATGGTGATTCAGATGTAAATTATTGGCATCGATAAAGGTTAAGATCTTAGTCTAGCCTGTCCCTCTTGATGCTTGGTATCGTGTCACATGTCAAAGCTCAATTTTTCTCTTCTCTCAAATTTTAATTCGACAGGGCGATTTTGTTTATTTAATCGTGCTGCAAGGCCTTGATAAGTGATGGAGATTTTTATTCCTGTTTTGCTGGTTGGTTGTTAGGTATATGAGTTTCCCCTCGGGCCAATCTAAAAATTGCTGGCTGGTTGTTAGGTATATGAATTGACCCTCGGGCCAATCCGGAAAATTTCATTACTATGTCAGCACAAAAAAATATTTTTTTGACGGTCTAATGGATTCACTTCATAAAAATCCCAAATTTAGTTGGAATGGTTGTATAGCCAATGTCTCAAAGTTTTCTATAGATATATTGAATAAGACTGGATTCTGGGCCATCTGATTTGTAACCACAGTTAGACATACCCCAGAGTTGGAAGATTCGAAGGTTTAGTTAAGGTTTTGAAGTTGGTATTTTTGTGTTTGGTGTATTTCTGCTCTCTTCACACATATTAACCAGTTAAGATGGGTTAAAAATGCAGATAAACAGAAAGTTATCCGCAAGTTCAGACAACAGGCCAGACGGTGTTTTTTTCAAGTTTACTGTGTCTATATATTTTTCCTAGCGAAGGTTCAGGTATTGGAAGTTTTACCACGATTATTGCATCAGGAGGGCTACAATTTCTATTTTAGTTTTAGGATATTTCTCAAGGGAAGACATCAAGGATACCGATGTCTATATTTTTAAAATAT
>JAQQPU010006858.1:27006-41041 GCA_029168905.1 Artemia sp. Kazakhstan ARC1039
GGGGCACAATTTACAACAGGCAAAACCCCAAGCAAAGCTTGAACACCTCAGCAAGTGAAGCAATCCTGGCCTTAGAATACCAACAAGTATGCTTTTTTGTTACTTTATTAATTTTTGTTTTGCAATGTAAACAGCACTAAATATATGAGGAAAGCCAAAAACTTACAGCTTTCAATCATCATTGAGCAAATTTGGGTGTCGAAGGGGTAGGCCTCGAACTTCATTGCACAGGAGAGCACTAATGTAAGCCTGAAAATTCAGTTATTTATTTGGCTGAGATATTATATTAATGCTATTATACAGAAAGATTGAAATGTTTTAGGGTACCACAAGAAATCAATTTGAAATTTAAACAGCCTCGTGGCTTGTTTTTCTAGTGCTTCTTTTAAAATCACCGCAGTGCAATTGTGTCTGTATTCCAGGAAAAAGGGATAAATGGAACTAATTCTGTGTAACCATCAACGGTGTCAGTTGGGGGATGGTCAGAGTGACATTTCGCTTCCCTAAGATATTTTTGCTAGCATAGATTTTGGAAAACATGATTTCTTGGAGTTTTCATTGAAAAGGTCTTTTTTGGTAATGTCATTGAGAAACCTGAAAAAAAACTACAAAAAAAACTATCCACTCCATATTTTTAAAATGAATCCCCCTGAAATTCTGTGAATAGATTTCACTAGTTGGCAGTGAAACTTAAGCCTTTAGTTGTTTCTGTCGACAAAAGTTTCGCGTAAGCAGTATTTTCTTTTACCTTTTTGCTATAGCTTGCGTTTCAACTTTCTTTTTTAATACTTATATATTACTATTATGTTAGCAACTCGGTCTATATTAATTCATTGGTATTCAAAGAATATTTTATAGAAACTTTATTCTTATCACAGGTCACTCTTTACTTGCTGTTGGCTACCACAAATTTTGTCATAGTTATACAATATTTCAGTCACAGCCGCAGAGTATCTAAAACGAAGCTCTTATGGTCATGATACTAATTCACATGGTTATGGCAAAGAATTTTATCATAGAATATAGATTGAAATGAGTCTGGGTACTTGTATGATATATCCGCGACCACTCAAGAGGTGAAGTTAGGTTAATTCCATAAAATATATCTAAGTATAATAAAATATAATACTTTAGAAACAAATGTCTATATGTCTGCACATTAGGGGGGGGGGTGTAAAGTACAGTGGTTCTGCATGCCTAATGTGATAGGTACAATTGTTATGATATTATGAAGTAAGAATTTTTTTCTAACTTTAGACTGTATAAACACTTTACCAACACCCCCCCCCCCCCTAATGTGCAAATATATAGCCAAAAGTATATATTTCCAATCTATTCTTTCACTTCTCTTCGTCGTTTCTCACGCTAAACTAAAAGCAACTAGCGAACGAAATCGGTTTACAGGGCGTCAATGGATGAACAATTTGAGTGGTCGAGGGTATATCGTACAAGTACCGGGGTATGAATATCAGTTACTGCGGTGTATAGGTATTGAGCTGTCCTTTTAATCGGGAGATGAGTTTTACAATTAAGCTTCAGACTTTCTGTAGTGGTATTTGAAATGGAAACCGTTATGTATAATGAAGTCCATTAAAGAAAATTATAAATATCAGTTTTGTATATAATATGGCTTCTTACGAGTTTTTACAACCCCTCATTCAATACGAAGGGGCTGAAAACAAAATTAAAAAAAAAGACTAGAAAAATACACAATAAACTTATGTCTCTGTTATTGTGGTAAGACTAATTATTTTTTTTATTATTAACTTATTTTTTACTAAACTCGAAGAGCAGTAATTATAATATTGCTGATTGCACCATTAAATAAATTACTAATTTTGTTATTAATTTCTAACTGGCATGCTACTGAGCATGGCTTACCGCAACCAAGATTCACTAATTGATTATTATTGCTAGGTTGTCACTGTTTAGCTCTTCCAGCCCAATACTGATGTTCTGTAGTCTACATTTTTGTTAAACTAAAATGTATTTAAATTTTATAATTAAATTTGACATTTTTTAAATGCCATATTCTCTCCTCTCAGTGGTTCTAATTACTTTGTTTTCCATGCCAAAAAATATTTTTTATGTGCTACCTAAGAAGTAGAGTTAAAAACTGTACCATACAAAGAAAAGTAAGTCCTAAATTGAGCAGTTAACCTTGACAGATTTAATTCTGGGGCATTTTACAGCGTATTACCTAAATACAATACCTGCCTGGCCATTTTGCAGAATGCATATCCTTTACAGGTGGATCTCCCTAATATGGCTCTAAATTTATAAAAATCAACAAAAACATTGGTTTACTGCAGTTTTAAAAAGTATTGGATTAAAATGCATTCAAATTCTCTCTTTTTTTTTACCAATTCTACCAATGAAAATTGGTACTTACATCTTCATTTTTGACACCCAACAATTTTATTTATATTATTTTTCCAATCAAATTAAGTCTTTTCCATATTTTAATTTAAGGCGTTTACAACTAATTACCCGAATAAAACAACGGTCTGGCCATTTTGCAGGATGTTTTTCCATCACAGGCGCACCTTTCCAGAGTGGCTTCAGATTTACAAAAATTAAACAATAATACTTATTTTTTTCTCTCTAAATTTTGGTTGTTTACCGTAGAGTACTCCTAAAATAAAACAGCATATTTGAAGATCTAGGCCACAGTTTATATAATAAGCAGTATGATCTTTCCCTATCTCACCCATTGTAAAAACCTGGACCGAGGTGAGAGTGCTCCAGAGAACCTATAAACATAAGCGGCATTAGATCTTTTCACGGGTAGACAAAGAATAATCACCTACGGAACAAGTACTGACAAAACCACTTGGCCGGCTCAACCAATAAGTGGACAATAAGTGCACAAATAAGTGGGAGGAGCTTTTTGTTCGCACCGAGAATGAAGGGCTAGAAATCATCTGCGGTAAACTTACTGGATAATTATATAAACTGTGATCTAGGCACACAAGGCAAGCTCAAAAGAGGAAGAAGTTTGACAATAGTATCGTACATTCGCAGAAAACAGCATGCAGTTTGTAAACTTTGCCCTCCAAAATGCAAGTAGAAACTTAACTCCAAACAAGTAACAATGTGTTTTGGACGATTTATAAGCCTCCTCTGGGCACAACTTGTAAAAAATATAAGACTTTAAGAGGAAGTAGGCGACATTAGAAAAGTGTCTTTTTTAAGGGAGAGGGAAAATACAAAACAAGAGTATTTCTAGGTTACTATTTTAGATTTTTTTTTTTTTTTAAAGATGTTTCAAGTTGATTTCAGTAAAATAATAACTCATAAAAAATAAAATAAAATAACAATAAAATAAAATAATAAAATAAAATAAAATAACTCATTACATGAATACTTTTAGGATTTTCGAGTAGAAATCAATTTTTTGATATTCAATTTCCGGAAGACACTATAAAACCAACTGAATAAGAGTAGGGGGTTTTATTTTTTTATTTAAAAGTCCTTGTTTTTATCTAAAGTTCTCAATCTTAATCTTAGAGTTCCAGTAATAATTTTCCTCCTCCTATTCTTGCTTAAACTATTTTTCTGTTATAATTATTGAAAACTATTAAAATTATAATAATGCAGTTAGAAAAAGAGTCTTACAAAATAAAAAAGGCCACTTAATTTATCACTTAGAAATAGTTGAGTAGTTTCTAATACTTTTCAAATGCAATAGACCATTCAAAACTAATTTGACCTTTTTTCAGGGACTTATCTAAACCTAAAATTCAGGCCAGGGCAAGAGGAAGTTAAAGAAAAGGGTTTCCCAATTCTCAACATCTATCACGATCCGTACAAAACGTGGTAGAATGAAATATGCTTCGTCTCAAAACTTTTAGCTGATTGAGGGATAGAAGACAACTTGAATTATGTCTTTATGTTGCATGTGAAAATTCTTTGAAGCATTTATCTGACTTTTGTGTTAGAAGGGGTGATTTCAACTTTTAAAGTTAGCCTGCTGCTGAGATAATTTGGTTTTGGTATTTCAAAGTGTGCTATGTAACTGTTTTGACAGAGACTTACAAAAAAAAAATAAACTGTTGTTGGTTCAATTGAGAATCTGAGTTTTAACCAGACAGTGACAGTCATATATTCTTGGTTGAATTATTACTAAATAAAAACCCCCAACCATTCGTTTCAACTCCTTCCCCATATCTTAGTTGGGTCTTGAGATAGTTAGCCAAAAAATTCTTCTTATATTTCGTTTTCTAAAATGCAGAAATAGGTGAATTTTGAACTTTAAGATTGGGATTGTTTTGTTTTTTCTAAGCAGTAGCCATGATTGTTTCAATAACTGTTTGTGAATAAAAAATAGGAAATTCAGGAAATTTTCCATTTTTTTCACTTTCCCCTAAAATTGGGAATGTGTAACATACAACTTTTTGAACTACTGTGGTTGAATTGGACACAGCCTCAGAATTTCACTGCTAAAGAATTTAATTGATCAAATAACTATTCTGAACTTACTTCGCCATGTATAGCAGAGTTTTATCATGATAAAGCCAAAGGTAATGATTGGGAACACTCATTTCGTGGAAAGTCACCTTTTTGGCATTTTTAAAAAAGCAATCGGGTCTCCATATATTTTGTAGCCAACCAACGTCTAATATTCTATATTCTTCTGTCATGTTTTCTGGTAACCGCAGCCTGTGATCTCGCCAACTCTGTGCTAAAAATATGTCTGCAACGTATGTCTAAAATGAAATAGAAGTAGGAGTATATCAAATATTTTTCACCTTTTTAAATTAAGAAGCCTATACAAAGCTACAAATGCTTGAGCTTTTATTTGAATTATGAGAATAATGTGCCTTAAGCATAATTATAATTATGTTTCGCTAAATTTTGCAATTTAATACCAAGTAGCTGAAAATATATAATTCTTAGTTTTTTTAAATTAAGAAGAATATACAAAACTACAAATACTTTAGTTTGCATTAAAATCTTGAGAATATTGTTTGAATTATAGAGAAAAGCAAAGATCCGAGAAAAATTGACTTCCCGATGGATAAGACCCAAAAGATTATTATCATGTTCCGCCAGAAGATGGCAATTTAATACCCAGGAAAGTAGGAAGCTATCATGAGTTGACAAACACCGTGCTGCCATCTATAATTGAGTCTAACGCCAAGCCTACATAATTTATTCAAGGATTATCGATCGAGTCTAATGGGGTCAAGGTCGATTTATTTTTTGTTGTTCGTCTAGGTGTAATGACTCCGGAGCAAAGTTTTCACATGCGCATTAAGGTGAAGAGATGTATTGATCAACTCGAAGGGGAAGTTGATTTGCATAATCGAGGGAAATTATTGATCCACCAAAGGGGAATTTATTTCTTGTTTCTAAGGGCAATTATTGATCCATGAAAAGGGAATTTATTTGTTGTTTCTAAGGGGAATTATTTATCCACTAACGAAATTAGAAATGACATCACTTGTTTCCTAGCAATTATACGGGACTCTAAAGAGATAAAAGTTCCATTTTTAAATATGGCTTCTCTGGTCTTTAGACTTAGTGATAAATTCTGTAATATTCAATCGAAGCCATCGGAATTAGAAATGGCATCACTTGTTTCCTAGGAATTATACGGGACTCTAAAGAGATAGAAATTCTATTTTTAAATATGGCTTCTCTGATCTTTAGGTCATAGAGATAATTTGATATTCTATCGAAGCCATGATAGTGTAGCTAGGAACACCTTCGAGATGAAGAGATTAACGAGGGAAAGGATTTCCTAGGAATTTCAAATGTGACAGCGCAGGGATGTTGAAACAAAGGAACACGCAGAAATTACTTTTAGGGGATTATTTGGGCGAAACCGTTTGAGAAATTTTAGAAGATGATTTGAGCGAAACCATTTGAGACTTTTTAGAAGATGATTTGGGCAAAACAGTTTGAGACATTTTAGAAGATGATTTTAGAAGATGATATAGAAGATGATTTGAGGATGAAACTCTGTGGTCGTTATAATAAACAAGTTCCATTTGAACAATGTTGTGAGATCCCCTACCCAACCCCAAAGGGCCCCCCTACCCCAACCCCAAACGGTCCCCTCTGCCTAGACCCTAAAGGGCCCCCCGGGCTCCAAAGGCCCCCCGGGCCCCAAAGGACCCCCTAGCCCCTAAAGACGCCCCGGGCTCCCAAAGGCCCCCAGGGGCCCCTTGATCCCCCAAAAACCCCCCAGCTACCCCTTTCCCCACCCGGGCCCCCAACGGCCCCAGAGACCCTCCCTTCCTCACTCCCTTTTTGATTATTTTTCAAGTTTTTTCGGACTGAATTTTTTTAAACTTAGAAATTATCCAACATTTTTCTGTTTTTTTCTTTAACCCATTGGCATAGAGTTTTTAGCCTAGAGTCTTAGCTTAGTTTTATTTAGAGTTGAAGTTTAGTTTAGTTATAGTCAAGAGTTTAAAGTTTTACCTTAGACTCTTAGCTTATAGTTTTAGTTAGAGTTCTAGTTTAGTTTTAGTTAAGAGTTTTAGCTTAGAGTTTTAGCCTAGAGTCTTAGCTTAGAGTCTCAGCTAAGATTAGCTAAGCCTAGAGTTTTAGTTAAAGTTGAAGTTTAGTTAAGTTTTAGTTAAGAATTTAGAGTTTTAGCTTAGTGTCTTAGCTTAGAGTTTTAGTTAGAGTTGAAGTTTAGTTTAGTTATAGTTAAGAGTTTAGAGTTTTTAGCTTAGAGTCTTAGCTTAGAGTTTTCGTTAGAGTTCTAGTTTACTTTAGTTTTAGTTAAGAGTTTTACCTTAGAGTCTTGGCTTAGAGTTTTAGTTAGAGCTGAAGTTTAGTTTAGAGTTTTAGCCTAGAGTCTAAGCTTAGAGTTTTAGTTAGAGTTCTAGTTTAGTTTAGTTTTAGCTAAGAATTTTAGCCTAGAGTCTTAGCTTAGAGTTTAGTTAGAGTTTAAGTTTAGCTATAGTTACGAGTTTAAAGTATTAGTTTAGAGTCATAGCTTAGAATTTTAGTTAGAGTTGAAGTTTAGTTTAGTTATATTTAAGAATTTAGAGTTTTTAGCTTAGAGTCTTAGCTTAGTGTTTTTGATAGAGTTGAAGTTTAGTTTAGTTTTAGCCAAGAGTTTAGTTTTACCTTAGAGTTTTAACCTAGGGTTTTAGTTAGACTTGAAGTTTAATTTAGTTATAGTTAAGATTTTAGAGTTTTAGCTTAGAGTCTTAGCTTGGAGTTTTACTTAGAGTTCTAGTTTAGTTTAGTTTTAGTTAAGAGTTTAAAGTTTTTAGCTTAGAGTCTCAGCTTAGAGTTTTAGTTAGAGTTTTAGTTTAGTTTAATTTTAGTTAAGAGTTTAAAGTTTTATCTTGGAGTCTTAGCAAAGAGTTTTAGTTAGAGTTCTAGTTTAGTTTAGTTTTAGTTAAGAGTTTAGAGTTTTACCTTAAAGTCTTAGCTTAGAGTTTAAGTTAGAGTTCTAGTTTAATTTAGTTTTAGTTAAGAGTTTAGAGTTTTAGCTTAGAGTCATAGCTTAGAATTTTAGTTAGGGTTGAAGTTTAGTTTAGTTATAGTTAAGAGTTTAGAGTTTTACCTTAGAGTCTTAGCTTAGAGTTTTAGTTAGAGTTCTAGTTTAGTTTAGTTTTAGTTAAGATTTTAGAGTTTTATCTTGAAGTCTTAGCTTAGAGTTTTAGTTAGAGTTCTAGTTTAGTTTAGTTTTAGTTAAGAGTTTAGAGTTTTACCTTAGAATACTAGCTTAGAGTTTTATTTAGAGTTCTAGTTTATTTTTAGTTAAGAGCTTAGAGTTTTAGCCTAGAGTCTTAGCTTAGAGTTTTAGTTAGAGTTGAAGTTTATTTATAGTTGGGAGTTTAGAGTTTTCGCTTAGAGTCTTAGCTTAGAGTTTTATTTAGAGCTCTAGTTTAGTTTCAGTTAAGAGTTTAGAGTTTTTAGCTTAGAGTCTTAGCTTAGAGTTTTTGTTGAAGTTCTAGTTTAGTTTAGTTTTAGTAAAGAGTTTAGAGTTTTAGCTTAGAGTTTTAGTTAGAGTTGCAGTTTAGTTATAGTTAGAGTTTAGAGTTTTAGCTTAGAGTCTTATCTTGGAGTTTAGTTAGAGTTGAAGTTTAGTTTAGCTATAGTTAAGAGTTGAGAGTTTTAGCCTAGAGTCTTATCTTAGAGTTTAGTTGGAGTTGAAGTTTAGTTTAGCTATAGTTAAGAGTTTGGAGTTTTAGCTTTGAGTCTTAGCTTAGAGTTTTAGTTAGAGTTGAAGTTTAGTTTAGTTATAGTTAGGAATTAAGAGTTTTGGCTTAGAGTCATAGCTTTTAGTTTTACTTAAAGTTTTAGTTTAGTTAACTTTTAATTAAAAGTTTAGAGTTTTAGCCTAGAGTCTCAGCTTAGAGTCTTAGCTTAGAGTTTTTCTTGAAGTTCGAGTTTACTTTAGTTTTAGTTAAGAGTTTAGAGTTTTATCTTAGAGTCTTAGCTTAGAGTTTTAGTTAGAGTTGAACTTTACTTGAGTTTTAGTTAAGAGTTTAGAGTTTCAGCTTAGAGTCTTAGATTATAGTTTTTGTTAGAGTTCTAGTTTAGTTTAGTTTTAGTTAAGAGTTTAGCATTTTTAGCTTAGAGTCTTAGCTAAGAGTTTTGTTGAAGTTCTAGTTTAGTTTAGTTTTAGTTAAGAGTTTAGAGTTTTAGCTTAGAGTCTTAGCTCAGAGTTTTAGTTAGAGTTTTAGTTTAGTTTAGTTTTAGTTAAGAGTTTAGAGTTTTAGCTTAGAGTCTTAGCTTAGAGTTTTAGTTAGAATTGAAGTTTAGTTATAGTTAAGAGTTTAGAGTTTTAGCTTGGAGTCTTAGCTTAGAGTTTTAGTTAGAGTTGTAGTTTAGTTTTGTTTTAGTTGAGAGTTTAGAGTTTTAGCCTAGAGTCCTAGCTTATAGTTTTAGTTAGAGTTGAAGTTTAGTTTAGTTATAGTTAAGAGTTTAGAGTTTTAGATTAGAGTCTTAGCTTAGAGTTTTAGTTAGAGTTCTAGTTTATTTTACTTAAGAGTTTTAGCTTAGAGTTGTAGCCTAGAGTTGAGGAGGGGGACTATAGATATTGATGACAATACTAAACTAATATAACCACAAAATTCTACATTATTACATAGTTAAATTAGGTTAGGTTAGATGGTTACATTGGTAAATTAGGTTAGGTTAGAGGCTAGGTTTCTCCACGTTTAAGTTAGGTTAGGCTAGGTTTAACTAAAACTCTAAGCTATGACTCTAAGCTAAAACTCTAAATTCTTAACTATAACTAAACTAAACTTCACCTCTAACTAAAGCTCTAAGCTGAGACTCTAAGGTAAAACTCTAAACTCTTAACTAAAACTAAACTAAACTAGAACTCTAAAAAAAACTCTAAGATAAGACTCTAAGCTAAACCTCTAAACTCTTAACTATTAGTAAACTAAACTTCAACTCTAACTAAAACTCTAAGCTAAGACTCTAAGCTAAAACTCTAAACTCTTAACTAAAACTAAACTAAACTCAAACTCTAACACAAACTCTAAGCTAAGACTCTAAGCTAAAATTCTAAACTCTTAACTAAAACTAAATAAACTTCAACTGTAACTAAAACTCTAAGCTAAGACTCTAAGGTAAAACTCCAAACTCTTAACTATAACTAAACTAGAACTAACAAACACTCTAAGCTAAGACTCTAAGGTAAAACTCTAAACTCATAACTAAAACTAAAGTAAACTAGAACTTCAACAAAAACTCTAAGCTAAGACTCTAGGCTAAAACTCTAAACTCTTAACTATAACTAAACTAAACTTCAACTCTAATTAAATCTCGAAGCTATGATTCAAAGCTAAAACTCTTAACTAAAACTAAACTAAACTATAACTCTAACTAAAACTCTAAGCTAAGACTCTAAGGTAAAACTCTAAACTCTTAACTAAAACTAAACTAAACTAGAACACTAACAAAAACTCTAAGCTAAGACTCTAAGCTAAAAAATCTAAACTCTTAACTATAACTAAAGTAAACTTCAACTCTAACTAAATCTCTAAGCTATGATTGTAAGCTAAAATTTTTAACGAAAACTAAATTAAACTATAACTCTAACCAAACCTCTAAGCTAAGACTCTAATGTAAAACTCTAAGCTGTTAACTAAAACTAAACTAAACTAGAACTCTAACAAAAACTCTAAGCCAAGACTCTAAGCTAAAACTCTAAACTCTTAACTAAAACTAAACTAAACTAGAACTCTAACTAAAACTCTAAGCTAAGACTCCAAGCTAAAACTCCAAACTCTTATCTATAACTAAACTAAACTAGAACTCTAACTAAAACTCTAAGCTAAGACTCTAAGGTAAAACTCTAAACTCTTAACTAAAGCTAAACTAAACTAGAAGTTCAACAAAAACTCTAAGCTAAGACTCTAATGTAAAACTCTAAACTCTTAACTAAAACTAAACTAAACTAGAACTCTAACAAAAACTCTAAGATAAAACTCTCGGCTAAAAACTCTAAACTCTTAACTTTAACTAAACTAAACTTCAACTCTAATTAAAACTCTAAGCTATCACTCTAAGGTAAAACTCTAAACTCTTAACTAAAACTAAACTAAACTAGAACTTCAACAAAAACTCTAAGCTAAGACTCTAAGGTAAAACTCTAAACTCTTAACTATACCTAAACTAAACTTCAACTCTAACTAAAGGTCTAATCTAAGACTCTAGGCTAAAACTCTAAACTCTTAACTAAAACTAAACTAGAACCCTAACAAAAACTCTAAGCTAAGACTCTAAGCTAAAACTCTAAACTCTTAACTAAAACTAAACTAAACTAGAACACTAACTAAAACTCTAAGCTAAGACTCTAAGGTAAAACTCCAAACTCTTAACTTTAACTAAACTAAACTAGAACTCTAACTAAAACTCTAAGCTAAGATTCTAAGGTAAAACTCTAAACTCTTAACTAAAACTAAACAAAACGAGAACTTCAACAAAAACTCTAAGCTAAGACTTTATGCTAAGAATCTAGACAAAAACTCCAAACTCTTAAAAAAAACTTAACTAAACTAGAACTCTAAGTAAAACTCTAAGCTGGGACTCTAAGCTAAAACTCTAAATTCTTAACTATTACTAAACTAAACTTCAACTCTAGCTAAAACTCTAAATTATGACTCTAAGCTAAAAACTCTAAACTCTTAACTATAACCGAACTAAACTTCAACTCTAACTTAAACTCTATACTAAGACTCTAAGGTAAAACTACTACTATTACTACTAACAACTCACCGCTGCACCAAGCCGCCTGAGGCAAACACAGCTACGCACGCTCCTCCTCCACCCCAATCTATTCAAAGCCTCCCTTTATACACCCGCCCACGAAGTTCCCATTTCCTATAAATCTTTCTTCATGTCGTCCTCCCACCCCAGACAGGGATGACCTGCTTTTCGTTTAACCGTAGATAGTTGGCCGAAAAGAATAATCTTCGGCAATCTGTCATCCTTCATCCGCACAACATGCGCTAACAACCTAAACCTTTCTTTCACTATAGCCCTAGAGAGAAGTATTGAACCACATTTTTCGTATAGCCTATTGTTTGAAATACGGTCAGTCAGCCGGGTACCAAGAACAATCCTTAAGCAATTTCTCTGGAAAACATCTAGCGAATCTTCATCCGCTTTTCGGAGCGTCCATGCTTCATAGCCATATTTGACCACTGTCATCACTGTAGTTCCTAATATTCTATTCTTGGTTTGCAGACTTATCTTCCTTTTCTTCCAGACTTTTTTAACTGTGAAAGATCACCTTGAGCCTTGGCTATTCTATTTTTAACATTTTCACTGCTCCCACCATCTCTACTAATAATACTACCAAGGTAAGTAAAGCTGCCCAACTGATCAATCTTTTCATTACCCAACGTCACCTTTTCATCATCACTTATTCTTAGCCTTAGTGACTTAGTCTTCCTAACATTAATTTTCAAACCAATTCTAGCACTCTGAACTCGCAAAACCTCTAATTCTTCATTCATTTTGCTCAAACTTTCATCTAGGATGCTTGAATCATCAGCATAATCCAAGTCCAACAGATTTTTTCCTTCCCATTTGATTCCGTGGTCTCCCATTGCCTTTCCTGTGCTCCTTAAAACAAAGTCCATCAAAATAATCCATATAAAGGGGGATAGAATACAACCCTACTTAACTCCTGATTTAACACAAAACCAGCTTCTAACCTCATTTCCTACCTTAACCGCAGCACTTTTATTCTCGTACATAGCACTAATCATTTTAATTTATTTGTCTGGTATACCATACAAGGATAAAACCTTTACTAAAGCTCTTCTATCAACAGAATCGTACGCTTGCTCATAATCTATAAAACTGAGGACCAAAGGTGTTTGAAAACTCAGGCACTTCTCAATTATTCGCCTAAGAGTGAAAATTTGGTCGACACATCCTCTACCTTTTCTAAAACTGCACTGCTCTTCTCTTAAAACTTTGTCTACGGCATCTCTCAGTCTAAAAAGTATCATATTACTAAGTAATTTGCTACCTAAAGAGACAAGACTAATGCCTCGATAATTACCACACTCACTTTTATCACCTTTCTTATAAAATGGCATAATTAAGGTTTTCCTAAAATCGTTAGGTACTTCCCCTTTTTCATAAATCATATTCATATTCTTCAATATCTTATTTCTAACCTCAGAGCCACCATATTTAAGAAACTCACTTACCACCCTATTAGCACCTGGACCCTTATTATTCTTTAATCCTTTTAGTACTGTTGCTAATTCCTCCTCACAAAACAAATCTTCCTTCACATCCAAGGTATCACAAACTTTTTCATTTTCCTCTATATTTTTTCCTGCAACTCTATCTCGGTTAAGCAAGTTCTCAAAATGTTCGGCCCATCTCTCTTTATTTTTTTCCTTATCGCTAATTGCGACCCCATTCCTATCTTTAACTTGGACAAGTCCGGGTTGACTACTCCCTCTCAGTTTGTTAACGTGCCAGTACAATATTTTACTATTATGCCGTCTAGCTGCATCTTCCAGATCCTTGGCAATTTTATCCATGGCCTCTACTTCACACCTCCTTAGTTCATATTTTAATGCTTTCTCCACTTTCTTTACATTTCTTTCGTTTTCATACGATCTATCACTCAGATAATTCTTGTACAAGTCCTTTCTCCTTTCTATTAAACATAAAGCTTTTTGACAAATATTCTTAGCTGCAGTTCCAGCTTTCTTCCCTAATACACCTCCAGCAGCTTCACAAATTATTTTTCTAAAATTATTCCAGCCATCTTCCACAGTATCAAATTTTAAAATCTCAAGTTTAGTATTCAACTCTTCCTGGAAATTTTCTCTCAAATTCTCATCCTGGAGTCTACCAACATCATAACTTCCCAGGAGGTAGTTATCCTTCCGATATTTCAGCTTTAAATTAACCCTTGACACTACTAGATGGTGATCTTTACTTTTAACATCAATTACAGCGCTCCTATATACCCTAGTATCTTGTATTGATCCTGCCAGTCTTCGGTTTACTATAAAATAATCAATAAGGTTTGCCGTCTTATAATCAGATATCTAAACTCTTAACTAAAACTAAACTAAACTAGAACTCTAAACAAAAACTCGAAGCTAAGACTCTAAGCTAAAACTCTAAACTCTTATCTATAACTAAACTAAACTTCAACTCTAACTAAAACTCAAAGCTATGACTCTAAGCTAAAAACTCTAAACTCTTAACTATAACTAAACTAAACTTCAACTCTAACTAAAACTCTGAGCTAAGACTCTAAACGAAAACTCTAAACTCTTAACTATAACTACAATTCAACTGTAACTAAAACTCTAAGCTAAGACTCTAGGCTAAAACTATTTACTAAAACTATAACTAAACTAAACTTCAACTCTAACAAAAACCCTAAGCTAATACTCTAAGGTAAAACTCTAAACTCTTAACTATAACCAAACTTCCACTCTAACTAAAACTCTAAGCTAACACTCTAAGCTAAGACTCTAGGCTAAAACTATAAACTCTTAACTAAAACTTAACTGAACTACAACTTTAACTAAAACTCTAACTAAAACTCTAAGACTCTAAA
>JAQQPU010006860.1:0-41027 GCA_029168905.1 Artemia sp. Kazakhstan ARC1039
GGGAGCAAACGCTGAACAGCTGTAGCATTTCCTGTGAGAACTGTTCAATGGATTCAGCCAAATCATCAATAATCAGCCACGAGTTCGGTTCAATACTATTGAAAACATCAAGTCCCCGTATGAATTGTATTGGTATGGTTGTGGCAATGGCTTTTATTTGATCGTAGGACTCCTGCCAAATACTATAGCAATAATAAATTTTCTTTGGTTTTTCCAAAAACATTCTATTACAATTTTGAATTATTTTAGCTAAAAGTGTTGTTTTCCCCGACATTGATGGACCACACAGAATTAATCTAAAGGGTGTTTTAAATTGATACATGCTGCTGCTGTTGACAACAGTCGGACTACAACTAACTGTAAATCATACTTGTCCAATGAATAAGTACTAATAATTTTCCCATAGATCTATCTACGTTAACAAGAACAACAAAAACAATATTTCATTCATTTATTTGACATGAAAAAAATGACACTTCTGTTCAAATATGAACAACATAAAAATGACACTTGTTCAAAAATTATTAAGATAAAAAAACACTTCTGTTCAAACATGAACAACATAAAAATGACACTTGTTCAAACATTATTAAGATAAAAAAAAACACTTTATGTACAACACTTATTGTTATAAAAAAAAACACTTTTTGTTCAGCAAGAACACTATTTGTACAACAAGAAAACACTTTTTGTTCAGCAAGAACACACATTTTTGTACAAACACACTTTTTGTACAATAGCACTTGAAAAAAAACATGAACACGAACATGAAAAAAAGCACAGTTGAACATTATGAATTTAAAAGGACCCTCCGGGGAGCCGCGTGGCCGAAGGCCGGCCGCGGGTGGGACCCCCCCCCCCCCCCCCCGGGGCCCACGGGGGGGAAAACCGGCCATTGGCGGAACCCCCCCACCCCCCACCCCTGGGGCCGCGGGGGAGAAACTGTATACAATAGTCGTCATCACTGCTGCTACAGGTTGGGTTAGAGTATTTAATTCATGAAAGGTTAGGTTTGATTGGGTTTGGGTTACGCTTAGGTTGGGTTAGTGGTTAGAGCATTCAGGTTAATTTATCCAGACCAAGTTGATTGCGATAGTCTATGCATTCAACCCGGTCTGAAATACGGTAGTGGCCAGGGGTAGTACACTTACACCATTCTTGAGCACATAGACTTTGTCGGATATACATGACACTGCATTCTTTTCCACTCTTTAGAGAGCGAATTGTAAGCACTTGTACTCTGGGCACTAGGTTACCTTCTACGCAGTCTCTGTACACACTCATGTTGAAATTGTTCTTTACAAAATGTGTAGGAACCCCTTTACACGCCTGCTTTACATCCCTATTATGAGTTTCCACGTAATATACTTTAGGACCCGGGAACACCCCCCTGGATGTAAAATCACTCCCCGTCTCTGATTTTAACATTAGTAGTTGGTTGGGGGTCGACATTTCACCAAGTCGGGGTATCCATCCGTTAGCTGATGTGTTCCCTATTTTCTAAATACTCCAATAAATCCCCGGTTTTTACCTTTCACAGCAGAGAATCTGTATCCCCATAGTTAACTTGAACCTCCCCCTCCTGTGGCCATTGCACCTTGCACACATTGTAAAAAAACGACAACATGTGCTTTTTGGAAATTTCAAGTACTGAACCACCTCCTGCTATATTCTTGTTCAGTACCACATTTCTCTTTTTCCTGTGTAGAAGAACCATGCCAGCCTCTATCCTCGTAAACATTGTAAAATTGGGGTCAGCAATAATCCGTGCACACTCTTGAGGGTCAGACACGACGTCGCAACGAGATCTGTTCCGTACCCTTTCACAAATGTTGCCAAACGCTGAACTTAGAATGAGTTTGTACATTTCCTTCTCTACTTTGGTGTTTGCCCGAGAGCGTTTATCATTAAAAGTGTCGATAAACGTCTTTAAGTAGGGTTTTTGACTGAATTGCAGGACCCTATGTATTTTGGTGATCTTGAAACCATTGTCCACCATCCAGTGCAAAAGCACATGATGAAAAACGATATTCTCTTTAGGGTCCAGATCTGCAATCAGTTTTTGCTTAGAGGGGGTCCAGTGCATCCCCATATCCTCAACCAATTATCGATTGTAGGGTGTCAGTGAGTCCCTGGTCACTGGTCGATTGATACAGGGAAAAACCAAATCTCTGACTGAATCATGAAGCACCAATGGATTGTGACCATCAATTTCAAAGAACCATCCTTGTGGCCAATTGTCCTCGACGGTGTTAATGTCTGGGAACTCACAAGGATTCTCAAGCTATTTATAGTTCCCTCACGGCAAAGAGTAGTGAGACATTGCCGAGGGGTACAATGAAATCATTTCCAAGAACACTGCATTAGACTTTAGACCGGTGTTGTTTTGTCCGCTTGGATCTGTTGTCAAGACATGATCCCCATGAAAAACATACCCACCCCTCATTGATCTTTCTACAAAAAAGTGTTGATCCACATCAGTTATTAAGCCTATTTCCTCCCTACTAATTTTAAAATCAAGTCCATCACCAAATGTGGTGTGGAAAAATAATAGCCTATATCTAGTCCAAATTCTGAATAGATTTGGTCTGTGTTCTTGCAGACTATGTCTAACAGAGTTAAAACGTCACTGGCCAAGTACAGTCTACAATAATCCCACCCATTTTATAATTCCCCTTAGACCACACCTTCTTGGAAAATTCATATTCCTTGCCTTTGGATTCACTGTTGGTGAGTGAATTATAGAAAGCTTCAATTGAAGGTAGTTTCACCTCCCTTAAGCGAGCGCCAGAACAGTAATAGTTGTATGCATATACGCCTTTACAGGTCAATAGGTCATAAATTTCACTGTCTGGAAAGTGCTGTTTAAGCAAAGGAAAACTATCAAAATTGTCACTTTTCTGCACTTGAATCAATTGACTCAATGCCTTGGGAAAAAAAACTACAGAATCTAAAAACCGGATTTTATTCCAGCACGTATGCCCATTATTTACTACCTGCCATTTCAACTCGAGAAGCACCAGCTTCTCGGCCAATTTGGGAATGATGTTATAGGTAAATGAATTATTTACCCATGGACTATTTACTCCCCCTCTCTCCCTGTGCATACGTGCCAGTGCCGGTAAAATAAATTTTAAATCATAATTTGAATTATGAATAAAAACTGGAATAAAAAACTGCTGGCTAACGTTTAAGTTACACGATTGATGCACTACCCCTCTAAAATAACTACCCTCAGAGGATATTTCCTGCCACAAGTGATTGTGATCTCTGACTTTCCCCTTCCCCCCTCTTTTCTCTTTCCCCTTATCCCCCTCTTCAAACTCCCCCTTACAAACCCAACATATTTTTTGATTTTTAATCGCGAGACGATCCTCTGCAGACAACACCATGCGTATTTCTCAATACGCATTACAACATGGGTAATGCGTATTTCTCAAACGATAAATAGCGCCATTAGCGGTGCCAATTAGTTTAGTCAGTGCCTTGACCATGCACTCTCCCTCATCCAACATTTCAACTATTTCTAACAACTGCATAGTGTTAGAACTGTCTCTTTGCGCGTGGGCGTGGGTAACTGTAATAGCTTGATGTTCTTTGATTTGGTTTGGAAATCGAAGATCGTTCACATCCACTAACTTCCCTTAACAATCCAACGAGATTTTATTGCTCTGGAGGAGGGTGTTTTGAAAATTTTTAAAACGTAAAATAGCCCTATCCCCTGAAAGTGTTTCCAATGACTGGTAGCCATACCGTCTACAATGTTTCATATGATTTTTCAACTTTAATTCTGTCCAAAATCGAGACAGGCATGTTGGACAGTAGAAACATGTCCCCCTAGTCTTACCCTCCCCCAGAACTCTACTGATGTCTGTAATTGGGTTGAAATGGCAAATTCCATTGGGGTCACTTGGTGGTGTGTACAACAACCATACCCAGGGTTTCACCAATTCAATCGACGGACCTCTTAATGGGAACACCACCCCCTTCTTTTTAGAACGAACCCCATCTTCAAATTCAGTTTCATACTGAACCAAAGTAACGCCGATATTTAAATGGGCATTAGCCCTTTCAAAAATATCAATAGACCTGATTGTTACTGGGTATTTTCCCTCTAAACATGAAAAATCTACAATGGGAAAATCGGACCCCTCCTTCCCATGTAAAGCCCAGTGATCTAAATTCGTCTTGGTAGCGTCACGTGCTAGAAGCTTGAATGCTGATATGAGGAAAGCGTACTTGAAACATTTTTGACCTGTTTCAAAACAGATTCGTTGGACACCTTGACAACCTTCTAAATCGGGATTATATTTTAATTCAATTGCCCTCCCTCCCTCATGGCCCCCTCTTAAAATAAAATCTTTTTTAAATATACAAATATTAATACTTAAATTTTCAACAAACAAAACTACAGACCCGCTCCCGTTTTCGTTATAGTTCTCAAGATGCGTAACAATGTGGCCAATCCACTCCTTAAAAAACCCTCAAAATTTGGATTGACCACTCGCATCTCGGTGTGTACATAATAATGATAAACCTCACTTTTTCCCTCATTTAAATAAAACACCTTTAAAACAATAGAAACCTTAATTGAATCCCTACCTCCCCCCACAACTGAATTTGGTTTTCTAGCAGAGCACGAATTCTATCTACATATTCATGAAAAATTTCTACAGGGTCAAACACAAAATTACCACCCAAAAGCGAATTAAAACGGTCACCAAAAGTTGCAGTTTAGACAACTATTGTATTTGAAATTGTGTTTGAGAATTGAAACTCGGGAAATGTCGTAAATTTTATATTACCCCCTCCTCCTCCTCCCTTTCTTGTATATTATCACCGCCCCCTCCCCCACATTTTTCAATAAAAGGGCTATGGGAAGCCACTTCAGTTGTTTGAAGTGGAAGTATGTAATCAGTGGGGGGAACGTTCCCTGTCAATTCATTGGAAAAATCCTCTAAAATTTGTAAGGTGTTTGGACTCAAGTCTCCCTGCTCAACTGCTCTATATTCAACATTAAAATAATCAGCTAAAAAATTGTCAATGTTATTTGGAATATCGTTAATGATACCGTCCCATGCTACATTGTTGAACTCCACAGGCGCGTCTTCTCCTTCTCCAACTGACGAGCAGGGGGGAGATGGTGAATATGGAACCAGAACAACCTATAAAAGAAAAATAGCTTATTTTCAAAGTGTCTAAATCACCCCTATTTTAAAAAATTGGATTACTATTTAAAACTGCACTTAATAGCATTTAGTTCCCTACTCTATATATATTCTGAAATAACCACCGTAATACAATCTAAAAGATGACATAGAAGGTTTTGATTTTGTTCAAACAACTCATCACAAAATTTCATATTAATGCTCTATATCTGCTTCGGAAAAAAACCACGGTCTTTACTTGATAGCCTAACTATTTCCAATAGAAAATATGTTTTTAAATAAAAGCAGTTTATAACGCAAAGATTTTGCTATGAGAAAATTATGATCGGAATATAGTGCCTTTTTTGGCTTCACTATGAGAGTTCAGCAGGCCAAATGTATACAATAATTGATCTGATTTAAAAGGGGTACAATGTCTTTTTATATCTCCAACACGCTTTTACTTAGACATTAGTTAAAAATATTATTATGAGGTTGAAAAGATAGCGAAGATGTCTACAGTAGGCAGAAAAAATAAGGTGATAGAAAAAGAGCGATTTCTTTGACAGGTAAAAAAATACATTATATTTAGGTATCTCTGAGGGAGGGGGGAGCAGAGAAATTTAAAACAAGGGGTGTGGAGGGGGATTATAGAGAAAATAAAATTTTAATATCTCTTACACACTTTTACAGTGTTGAAAAATGGGTTTGTTTAGATATTTCTGTAACCAGGTAAAAATGCTCACATTTTTATATTCCGACTGGACTTGTGTGCCTGAAGGCCCTGGTGAAGCATGCTGGAGGGCAACCTCCTCACCTTGTGTAGGTGGGGCAGCTCTTGAAGGCCCAGGCAACGCATGATGGAGGGTGGACGGGCCGGCGGCGTTATGTTCTTGCAAAGATTGGGCTGCGGTTTCTGCAGCCGGGCCAGTGACGGTACGGACTTGTACAGTCGAGCCAGCGATGTCACAGGCTTGCACAGATGCGGCGACGGAGATGTCACTGGTAGGTTGCATTGGTTCCTGATTGGATTGGACTTGGGCAGGCATTACTTGTCTGGATGGCCTCAGCCAGCGACCATACTGCACAACTGTCGTCTTCGCAGGGGTTTTATTATTACCCCTTCCTCTCTTTTTAGGTGGAGGTGCATATTCTTCATAATAGTCCTTAAAAAGAAGAAAAAATTTAGTTTTGAAATAATTTTCTCCTTCTTTTACAGAAGAAAAATTAGTATCCCCCACCCCCATAACCATAATTTTGTCTAGAAAGCATTTATCACAAAGAAGCCCCCTCGCCCAATTTTCAGTAAAGCAAAAAGTAAAAATTTGCGAGAAATCAAATGCTATTCGATTTACACATAATAAAGTTATGCATCCTTTTTTAGAAACCCCGACCCTCTTACTTTTCACGCGAAAAAACACTTTGTTTTCACTTTACAATGAAGGTGTTAGAAGCAAGGCACTGCAACCCTAAACCCCCCCCCCTCTAAACACTGAGTACTCAAAATGGAAAATGAATATTACATGAAACTGACATCCATCCCCCTCTTAACAACCCCCCACCCACTTCTTACAGAAGAAAGTCCCTCTCCCCTTTTCAGTAAAGCAAAAGTCAAATTTGCGACGAAGAAGCTATGATGTTAATTTGGTCAAAAGTATCCTTTTTTTCTGTGAAACCTCTTGGTCCAGCCATTAACATAAGGATTGAGAGGCCGGATGTTCTTTAAAAGGGTTAAATTATCAGCTATTTAAAACTTCCCGGAAATGCTTAAGTCAAACCATAGCGGCTTAATAGCTAAGGGATAAACAGAAAGTTGGCTGTCAAAAGGAGAGTTCAAAACATAGTTATTTCTATTGGAAGAATCAAAGTCATAAACTGAGAGGGGTGTGGAGGGGGGAGGTTAGGTTTACGTGGTAAAAAAAAGAACATATTTTAAGCTTTCTAGCGAGTATAAACAATATATAGTGGAGTTTGTATTGTGTGGGGGGGAGGGGGGTTATCTGAATTTGAATATACTGGAGGGGGGCTATGAAAAATGATTTTATTTGAAAATAAAGTATGAAAATTTACTAAACAGAACTCACATTGTTAATCGATGTATCCAGAGTATCCAAATCAATAATATTCGATGTTTTATCCATAGTGTCACAGAACTTTCAGAATGTTTAATCACAACGCATGTCCGTTATGTACGACATCTCAAGGGCGAATTGTGATGTAGTGGGAAACCATATGTAACCTGCTCCCTGATTGGCTTAGAGAAAGACATCTTATGTAACCGGCTCCCTGATTGGCTTAGAAGGGGACACATGATCCTGTTTCCCGTTATCAGATCAATACATTCTCCCCACCGATTATGTAATCAATTTCTAAGAAATTTAGTTCCCCTTCGATTACGCAAACATTTTCTCAGAAATTTAGCTCCCCTTCGATTACGCAATCAATTTTTCAGAAATTCACTTGTCCTAGTCAATTACGCAATCAATTTCTTTGAAATCCATTCCCCCCTCTTGTCCGAGATCAATTTATCTCTTCCCCACCGTTAATGCGCATTTTAAAACTTCGCCCTGGAGACAATACACTTGGAAACAACAAATAAATCGACCTTGAAAGAGGTGTCATTGACCCCATTAGAATCAATTAACCATGAAAATACATCAAAGTGATAAAAATCCTGTTTTTTCATTCTCAGTGACAAAAAACATAAAAACATGCATAAATTATGTAGGGTTTGGAGCTCATGATAGGTTACTACTGATAAATAAATAAAAACCCAAAACGAACAGAAATTACAATAAATAACCGAGCCAAACTCAAAACGAGGAGAAATTAACATAAGTTGGGCTCAAAACCCCTATGCCTTCCTAAGGCCAGAACATAATTTGCTATTTACTGAAAAAAATACAAATGAATGTGCATTGTCAATTTAATATACATACACTGATATTTAGTAATTCAAATGTTAATATTGTTTGATTTATCAAAGTTGTAAAGTAAAAACATTTATATTTTTTTTAGTAAAAAAATATATATTTGTACGCTTGAGATTTTTTTTAGCAATTTTTAACAACATAGACCCTCTTAAAAATCTGGACACAAATAGTAGTGTTTAATTTAGTTTCATACCTCCTCTAGTTGACCTGAAATGGAAAACTTGATACCATTCGCAAAAAAATCTGTTTACTTTCTATGGAAGCTTTGATACACTTACGCTATTTTGATTTGGTTAAATTTTTAAGAGTAGAAATAGTCCCAAAAGTATGAAAATAATACCCTCAGTCGTTCTTCGGATACTGCTGAGATGCCTCATTGGTAATTAGCATTAACACAGTGCATTTTGATTTAATCTTATGACAACATTGAGTTTATGAAAATAAAGTCAAGTGGGAGTGTGGGCGTGGGAAGGGGCTTAGTTTTGCTCCAATCACTTTCGACTATTAATAAGGGCATCAGCCCTTTCTATTTCCAATAGAATGAGCCCTTTTCTAAGTTCCTACAACAACTCCTTCGATGCAAAGTGCAATGGTCTAAACAAAACCAACAGAAAAAAATTAATACGCGAATCGATCTTTACTATAAAAATGTCAAGCCCTCCTATCCCTTTCGACTATTAAAAAGGGCTCTAGGCCTTCCGATTTCCAATCGAATGAGCCCTTTTTGAGTTTCTACGACAACACTTCCTATGAACACCTTATATACCCCCAGGGCATAAATTACAACCCTTACCCTTAGGCCTGTCAGGGTGGATGTCATCCTTTAAGGCCTAATTTCTGGAACTTTCAACTACGTTAAACAAAATGGTTATCTCAAAATTTTGATTAGATGTGTCTGGGAAAATGGTTGGCGTGAGAGGGGCGTTAGTCTTTCTCCAATCACTTTCGCCTATTGAAAAGGGCATTAGACCTTTGAATTTCCAATCGAATGAGCCATTTTTCAAGTTTCTACGACAAAGATTTCAATAAAACTTGTATGCGTGCAGGTCATAACTTATAACATTTTCCCTGAAGACTGTGGGGGGGAGTATCCTGCTCAAACATATAATTTCCTGAACTTTAGCTGCGTGGAACCAAATAGCTATCTCAAAATTTTGACTGAATGTGTTTGGGGAAATGGTGGGCGTGAAAGGGGTGTTAGTTGCCTTCCAACGACTTTTGACTATTAAAAAAGGCACTAGCCATTTCAATTTCTAATCGAATGAGCCCTTTTTGAAGTTTCTACGACAACACGTTCTATAAAAACTTTATATGCCCCCAGGCCAGTAGGGAGGGGGGTGCCAGCCCGAGATGAACATAATTTATTCATGATTTTGGTGTAATGTTGTTTCATGGTTCTGTTTGTTGGTCAACGTGTTTGACGTTTTTTTTTTCATAGTTCTGTTCTCTTTGATGGTTATATGATGTTGTTTCATAGCTCTGTTTGTTGATGGTTTGATATGGTTTGATGATTATATGATTTGATGTTATTTCATAGTTCTGTTTGTTGGTCAACCTGTTTGATGTTTTTTTCATAGTTCTGTTCTGTTTGATGGTTATATAATGTTGTTTCAAAGTTCTGTTTCTTGGTCAACTTGTTTGATGTTTCTTGGATACAGACAGATGTTTAAAACATTGCTGGATAAGAGGGAGTCTAACGGGACAGGATCACGTGTCTCTTTCTAGGCAAATCAGGGAGTCGGAAATATGAACGGAACCAAATTGCAGTGAATATAACGAAGGATTTTTACTATAGTTGCTATTAGTGTGAGAATAGAATTCAAGGAGTGAGAACAGTTTGACTTTATTCATTAAGATATATTTGTAATAATGAGTGGAATTTTAACACTATTAGAAGTTGATAGTGGAGTCGGTAGCCATGATACAAGAGCACCAAACATTGCGATGGAAATCACGAGAGGATCACGGCTTTGTCTTGAATTGGATGAAGTATATGCAAGATAAGTGTTATCTTTGAGCAAGCTTAAAATGGAGGATCAATTAAGCTTCGCTGCAAAAGTTGAAATAGCACATGTGAAAAGACTTCAAAGTGCTTTAAATGCAATAGTGAAGCATATCGGGGACAATAAGTTATATCGCTGATTGTATATGTGTAATATAT
Source organism: Artemia sp. Kazakhstan ARC1039 (assembly GCA_029168905.1). Lineage (NCBI taxonomy): Eukaryota > Metazoa > Arthropoda > Branchiopoda > Anostraca > Artemiidae > Artemia > Artemia sp. Kazakhstan ARC1039. Next base: position 10,242 of record JAQQPU010006860.1, read on the forward strand.
ATTATTGTTGTAATCATACACGCTCAAAAAAATTGTTTCGAAATCGAAAATGTCTCCTTTCTTTTTGTTAGGTTATCGAATATCATAAAGTAGAACGAATCATGATTAGTTTAGAGTCAGCAGTGAGAGTGATAGGAGTGAAAAATGAATAAATTTGAGAAAGAGAGAATTATATCGAATCTTGTGATTATGGAAAAACATTTAATTTTGGATTATGATTTTCTCCAGCTATCCCTTCAACGGAAGATATTCTCCCAGGGAACACTTGACAATATAATGAAAACTGATTCTCCCCCATTGGACTATTGTATGAAGCTTTTACGACGTGACTCAAATGCTTTTACTCAATTTATTAATATATTTATTGAAACAAAGCAGAATAATATCGTGGATATACTTTTGAAAACATTGCCATAGATTCAATGTAGATGGCTCCCCCTTCGAAAGCGGTAACATCACAGAGTTACTCCTCTCCCATTCCCCTCTAAATTTATCGAACGTGGATCAGTTTCTTTTTAGCTGTGAGAGAGTTGACAACGGAAACCGAAAATGTTCTATACATGTTCACTATGCATGTACACTCTTGGCAGTGGGTTATCATGCGAGAATTGTACAATTATTGATGAATATAATAAAAAGTGCAAATTATGCAATCCTTGTAAATTACATAGAGGATATGCAGTACAAATTAAAGGATGTAATTCATGTCTTGAATAGATTTGTGACTCTCACCCTAGAGGACATCTATGCTCCAATTACCCGGTATCCCGGGTATGATTGGAAAGAACCCCAAACGGGATTTTAGTTTATTTCTACGAGATTGGTATCGTCGTGGATTTAAATTATTTTGGGAGGAATAATCAGGTCTACGATTCAACTGTTGGGGTACCAAGACAAATTGGTTTCTACGTCATCATTGTGACGACATTGCCTATTATGACTATAAACTTAGTGATTTTTATTTGGCAGTTACCGAATCTGATTCACCATTTGAAAACAGTGTATGTGATATTGCTTCAAATAGACAGATTGAAAGACGTGAATTTCACAATATGAATGCAAATAGTATCATTGACTTTACAAAAAGATACGACAAGAGTGAACTCACATTATAATGTAGAAAATGTGACCCTGACTTTGCAGTCAATCAAGATTAATATAAAGTGAATTCAAATGATCTACCAGCATTAGTGGTTTACGACAGTTGCCTATACACCGAAGAAGAAATCTAAACTGAAGAATAAAGACATTGTTGTATATAGTTTTCTTTACTAATAAACAAATTTTCATACATTTTTTAAGCACTTTACTTGTAGGGCACTAAAATCAATATTATACAGGTCTGAGAGGATATTTTCGACCATAAAGTCATTCAGATGTGGATTGTCTACATAAATTTTGAGAAACTGCTTGTAAGTATAGCTGCGACATCTGAACACGAAGTATAGTAGCGCATGGAAACCACAGCTTTTAGTCGTCCGATCCTGCACTCTCTCTCGATTTTGTAAAATAGTTTTCCCCCTGCTCACAATATAGTTGCTGATGTGAGGAGTATAGAATGTAAAGGGTAGACCAAGAAGATCAAAAAATTCAGTCGTCTTCATTGTTTGAAAGATGCACAACCAATGGCCAGTATTCACAGTCGACGGACTGCTATTAACAATGATTAGGGTATTGTTGGCACTTTAAATTTTTCCAAGAAAGTCCGAGGGCAGGCAATAGGACCCATAATTGGACATGCAGGGGTCCATATTAAATACATTAATTATTTGACTGGTGTTCATGGTCCAAGGTCTAGTAGAACACTGCCTTTGGAAGTGATTTCCCAATAGGTTTCAAATTGATTTAGCAAGATTAGTGCAATACTCTCAACTAATGGGTCCGCAAATCTACACTCTAAACGCAAACCCCCCGTTCGTAATATACTCATATCCTGAGTGCCAGACAGGGCCAATACAATGAGACCATGGGATTTAGCGAACTTGTCTTCGGTTATACCATTTTCAAATAGTTGTGAATCATGATCTAGGGTTTGCATGGTCAACTCAATCAATATCCTATAGGATTTATCAAAAGAGATTGTAGAGTGGGATTCCATCTACTCTGCAGACAAGAGATGAAAGCCCAAACATCTCAAATTTATGTGGGCATCCAGTCCACGATCCTATTGCACTAGAACTTTTTACAAATGCCAATGCTAACTTTGACGAAATTTCGCCATTGATAAAGGATGAGTCGGTGAAGGTGCTTGAGCCTGTGGCAATATGACGTTGATCGGTGATTGTATGAGGAACAAGTAGTGTAGTATTATTTCTACTGGCTCTCAATTTTTTTACTGCCTAAGCAACAGAACTCATAACCTGCTGCTTTCGTACATGTAGTATTGCCGAGGTCAGGGAGAGAGTTACATCAGGATTGGCAGGAAGTTCCTTTCGTAAAATGAAATTGGATGGAGCAAGCGTTGATTTTACATCCACTTTAATATTTGGTGGTTGCCATTGGGGTATATTAAATATTTCATGAAAAATTTTTCCTACTAGATGTAATTCACTAGTTGTAGCACTTTTAAGTGCATCTGTACTATCAGTATTAGTAATATATTCATTTTCATTGGAGGTGCCTCCCAATTCCTTGTATGACCTGGGTGTCATCAGCATCAATTGCATATAGCTTGTATAATTCGAGAGATTGTTGCTTGTGCTCACAAGATTGCCATTCATGTAGACACTAATTTGACGAAATAAATTGTGTAATATACAATTTTCATAGGATATTCCATCGGCAAGAATTGGCAATGTGTTGTCGGATTTCTGGACATTCATTCGTAAATTTATTAATGTCGAAGACATGTCCATAAAGTAGTCTTCATTGGAATAAATTTGAAAGTGGATATTATCGGAGAGGGGTTGCTGTGGATAAAATTGTTCATAGTATCCATGTTCTACACTCACATCAACATTTTCTGCATCGAATAGATTTAAATTTGAAGTTATTAAAGGTTGGAAATCCTTATGCGGTAGATATGCCATCTATGAAAAGAAATCCAGTTTCGATCTAACAATTCTCTTCCTGGGGTTTCTTCTTCTACTGTTTACTCTTCTCGACTTTTTCCTTCTTTTTTTGACATGGGAGATGTCTTTTGTTTCTGGCCTGAGTGGAGACTGATGAGTGGTGCACTGTTTCTCAACCTTTTTAAGCCTTTTTCATTTTGATGAGATTTGAATTGTTCGCCCAGGGTTCGTGCACTGGACCTAAGATTTTCCGAGGTACTTTTTTTAAAATCCTTGCCAGAGCCCAAATCGTATAGTGTAGAGGATGTAAAATTTGTCGCAGCCGGGACAATATATTTTCTAGCTGGAGGTAGTGCAGAGCGAAACAGTTTAGCAAACCAACTGCCAAGACCAAAGCCAGACATTGATGAGTGACCATTGTAATAGTCCATTCCATTGCCCAGTTGTCTTGGGCCAAGAGTATTAACATAGCAGTCAATATCAGGACAAATGAATACCACTTTTCTATTAGACATATTGTTACTGAATGGGTCAAAAATGGCATTTAATCACAGCCAAACCTTTTGATATTGCTAAGGGATCACCTAATTCACTTCTAAGTGTTAACTGAAAGAGTTCCAAATAGGAAGTGTTTACGGGGATATGCTGAAGATGCTTTATATTGTAATGGTGAATATGTTCTTGATTGGTTTTTCGTTCAAGAACTCGCAGGAGGGGGACATTGCTATTACCAACTCTGAATGTTTCAATAAATGAAGTGTAGAGAAATATACCTGTGTCCGTGGAGAAGGCAGGTGGGTAGTCAGCAAAAATAAAATTTGTGTTTCCAGCACTTTTACAATTGACTATATTGAGCTTAAAGCCAAGAGCATCTTTTAGATTATCATTGAGAATAACCTTTTCATCGGCAATGGGTGAACGGATGTAGTTCTTGCCCTCCTACTTTGAATAGTTGTAATGAAAGGCTCCTTTGTTACGGGCAGAAATTCTTTTATTAATAGAACGACATAAATCATTCATACAGGTGAGTTCTTCGTAGATTAATTCAATATATGGATAATTCACCCAATTGATCTTTTAAATTTGTGCTTAATCACCTGGGGGGGGGGGGAGGTGGCCAATCATAGGGTCTAATTTTTATATCATGTTTGCGATCTTTTCTTAGGATGTCATATGTATTTTTGGGAATACAGTCGACAAGAGCCACTTCATACGCGCCGTCGAATTTGATGGTAGGGGAGAGTTTCGTCCGAAAATCACTTGTTCTACTCAAATCATTGTAGAGAGGATCGGAAACATTGGACATGAATGTCACATAGAAATCATTGGGCATTGTTAATGTCTTCAACTGCAAATCAAAATCAGAGTTGTATCCTAGCCAGCAAACAAGCAACTGTCTCTCGCCCCTGCGAGTACGACTCTTTAATATCTCTTCAATTTGATAAATTTCACTAGTGTTTCTAATTTTTAGCAGTTCATATTCATAAAAACCGCCGAGTACCTCGTCATCTTTGGTGTCTCGCAGTCATTATGTCCTGGGTGTAGTGTCTAGGATTTTCGACACTTTAAAAAGTTCAGTGCTCCTTAAATAATTCCCCTTTTTATAAAAAATATTGGTGGTTCTATTAATTCGAACAGTATCGCCAACATTGAATTTCTTCTTCACAATTTTTTTCACTGGAATACTGCTTTAGAAATGCATCAAATATATGTTCACTGCAATGAACCTCCTGAGGGCTAGCATTGGACAGGGATCGATGTGGCCGTTGGTTATATTTTTGCATGGTTTTATCTAAATCATGAATAAAAGCAGCAGTATTTTTCAGCGTGCAATATCTTGAAATTAATAGATGAATCGTTCTCATAAATCATTCAGCCAATGCAGACTTTATCGGGCTGTGAATATGATAGAGCTTGGATTATGTTTCAATAGAACCTTTAGCACATGAGGATTAACAAAATGTACCACAATCCGATTGAATTCTTCTATAGCAATCCTGTTCAAGAATACTTTCTAAGGCCTGAGCAACTTCAATACCTCTCTTTGATTGCAATGGAATGGCATATGCATAGTGACTAAAGACACTGATTGTCACTAGAATATTTTTGTAGGGTGTGTTGTGACAGCGTTGAATTGCGTGTAAAGTTAAAAGATCAGTTTGCATTATATGCAGAGGGAAAAAGGCTTTAGTTTGTCGATATTATTTGCCACGAAGCCTGCGAGTCCAATGTAGTGTGTAACTCGGGTTCATTTTCTAGATAATATTTTGCGTTTTTTAATGTGCTGCCACCTATTTCAGAGGCAACTTTAGGAACATTGTGGGGGAACTTAGACTTCCAACTTCACTAATATTTTCATAGATTCTTTTCAAAACTTCATTCATTTTGAAAGCAAACACGTAGTGTAATGTCCACTCCCCTTTTGCACACTGGAGGGTGAATCAATACGTCTTCGCTTTTGTCTAGCCGTCGTCGTTGGCGCTATCAAATCATTGCTTCTGCTAGGAGTGCTAGTATTTTCTAAGATCGAATTAAAATCTTCTTCTTTTTTAAATGGTGTTGTTGGCGTTGTTAGAGGACTGCATGCTCTTAATTTCTTTAGAATTTGCTTATTGCCAATAAGACTGTTAGGGAAGTTTGATGCATTTAGAAAGGTTTATAGATTATTGTCAAATGATAAAAGTCCTTTACGCTTCATCGCCATATAGCAAATTAAATCAAGCAGATTATAACTATTTCCCTGAATTATAATTCGTTTGCCTGTGCTATCGACTTGAACTTGACCATCACCAACACTTTCCAACATGAGATATGCTAATACTCCTTTACTCTGTTCTCGACAGGTCCTTGGCAATAGGTTTGCAATTGATTTCACTGTGGAATTCAATTCCTTCTCCTTTGATTGTGCAGAATCTTGAGGAGATGTTTCCTGTTTAGGGGGATCTTTGACGGTGATGGGTCTCTCACGATAAGGTCTATGTTTGTCCACACGATGCAATGCATCTTGAAGTAAAACTAGCTTCTTTTAATCGGCAATATTTTCATCAAAAATAAATTTGCTTAGATTGTCTTAAAAATGTTCAACTGGTTAGAGGACAAGTTCTATTGAAGGCAATTTATAGGGTTTAGCCATCTAGAGAAAACTGTTTACAAGTCCTGCAATTATTGGCAGTAAAAGTGTAAAAAAGCTACCGCCCGCTTGAAGAAGACGTTTTCTTTAAAAGAAATGCCTTTGTTTTTGCAAGCCAAGGCAGGCACAGTGGAACGGTATTGCTTTTTCTGTTGTCTTACACCTTCTGGCAAGTGTAAATTGCTCTCAATTAAATATAAACGAAGTTCAGATATTAGATTAATGAAATCATTGTCAACACCATGTTTGAGTATGGCTTGCCTGAGTGAAGGTTTTGAAGTGCCTAGAACAGAAAATAAAGGTCTATTTTCGTTTAGTTTCTTCAGTGTCATGATGGCAACTACCAGCTTTTTCTACTGCTCGCCGGAAGATATACAGTAATTTCTTTGTCAAAAATATCTGTGACTACACGTAGATCCTCGGGTGTGTTCTGATTAAGATCTAGTAGAATGTACCCATAGGGCTTATTTGTCGGCTGACTCTACGCTGCCAGCAGAACTAGGGCTATGGAAATGTGTTCACGATGAGAGCTAACAGTAAACAGTTGTAGCATTTCCTGTGAGAACTGTTCAATCGATTCAGCTAAATTATCAATAATCAGCCATGAGTTTGACTCAATACTATTGAAAACGTCAAGTCAATGTACGAATTGTATTGGCATGGGCGTGGCAGTGGCAATAGCTTTTATTTGATCGTAGGATTCTTGCCAAATACTATAGCAAAAGTAAATTTTCTTTGGTTTTTCCAAAAACATTTTATTACAATTTTTATTTATTTCAGCCAAAAGTGTCGCTACCCTGACATTGATGGGCCCCACTGAACCGACCTAAATGATGTTTTAAATTGATATATACTACTGCGGTTGACAACAGTTGGACTACGAATAACTGTAAACCATACTTGTCTAATGAATAAATAATAATTTTTCCATAGATCTATCTAGTAGCCTACATTAACAAGAACATGAAGAACATATATTTTTCCTTCATTGACAAAAACAACTTAAAATACCACAACAATAGCACACACTATTTGTACAACAAGAATAGCAACAACAACAATGTTTCATTTATTTTCAAAATTTAAAATAGCACACACTATTTGTACAACAACATCAACAACAATATTTTTCACTTATTGACAAAAAACAACTTAAAATACAGCATGAACAATAGCAATCGCACAGTTGAACAAATTTCTAGTCTAAGAATTTAAAGGATGAGAATCCCCCTCCAAAGGCCTACCCCTGGGGCCAAGGGACTGGCCTGGGCCGAAGGCCGGCCACGGGCGGGACCTCCCAACCCCCGGGGGCGCTATGGAAAAACAAACTCTATATACAATAGCCACTGCTGCAGTTAAATCATAGCACTATTTGAATTTAAGCTAATTTATCTAGACCGAGTTGGTTTCGATAGTCTACACATTCAACTTGATCTGAAATTCGATAGTGGCCGTGGGGGAGTACCATTCTCGAGCACATAGACCTTGTCGGATATACATGACATGGCAATTTTCTCTACTCTAAGTGTATAATTTCTATACTGTAGAGAGCGAATAGCTAGCACTTTTGCTCTTGGCACTAGACAACTATCTACACAGTTTCTGTAGACACTCATGTCGAAATTATTTTTTACAAAGTGTGTAGGCACCCCTTTGCACGCCTGTTTCACATCCTTACCGTGTGTATCTACCCAATAAACTTTAGGACCGGGGAACACCCAATTGGATATTAAATCACTCCCCGTCTCTGATTTTAACATTAATAGTTGATTGGGGGCTTGACGTTTCACCAACTCGGGCTAGAGGGATTCATTCCAATTGTTGTAGTCCATCCGCGAGCTGATGTGCACCCCATTTTCCAAATCATTTAATAAATCCCCGGTTTTAACTTTTAACAACAGAAAATCCGCGAGCTGGTGTGTCCCCATAATAAAATTGAACCTCCCCCTCCCTTGGCCATTGTACCTTGCACACATTGTAAAAGCACGGCAACATGAGTTTTTTGGAAATTTCCAGTACTGAACTGCCCCCCGCTATATTCTTGTTCAGTACAACATTTCTCTTTTTTCTGTGTAGAAGAACCATATTCGGCTCTATGCTCGTGAATGTTGTAAAATTGGGGTCGGCAATAATTCATGCATATTCTTGGGGGCATGTTACGACGTCACAACCTGATATGTTTCGTACGCTTTCACACATCTTCCCAAAAGCTGAGTTTAAAATAAGTTTGTATATTTCTATTTCGACTTTACTTTTTGCCATTGAGAGTTTACTGACAAACGTGTCGATAAACGTCTTCAAGTAGGGTTTCTGATTGAATTGCAGGTCCCTTGTATTTTTGTGACCTTGAAACCATTGCTCATCATCCGTCGCAAAAGCACATGGTGAACAACAATATTCTGTTTCGGGTCCAGATCTGCAATTAATTTCTGCTTGGAGGGGGTTCAGTGCATGCCCATATCCTCGACCAATGACCGATTGTATGGGCTCAAACAGTCCTTGGTCACAGGTCTATTGACGCACGGAAATACAAAATCTTTGACAGAATCGTGAAGTTCCAATGGTATGTCCCCTTCAATTTCAAAGAACCATCCTTGTGGATCATTTTCCTTGACGGTGTGAATTTCGGGGATGTCATTAGGTGACATCCCCGACTAGACTTTACACCGGTGGCCTGTCCAGTCGGATCCATGGTAAGAACCCAATCCCCGTGAAAAACATACCCACCCCTCATTGATCTTTCTACAAAAATGTGTTGATCCACATCAGTGATCAACCCTATTTTCTCCTTACTAATTTTTAGAATTTAGTCCATCACCAAATGAGGTGTGGAAAAATAATAGCCAATATCTAGTCCAAACTCTGAATAAATTTGATCTGTGTTTTTGCAGACGATATCTAATAGAGTTAACACGTCACTGGGCTAGTACATTCTTCAATAATCCCAACCATTTTTACAATTACCCTTAGCCCATACACTCTTGGCAAACTCATATACTTGGGCAGTGCATTCACTATTGGTAAGTGAATTATAGAATGCTTCAATTGGGAGTAGTTTCTCCTCACTTAACCGTGTTCCAAAACAGTAATAGTCATACGCATATGTAACTTTACAGGTCAGTAAGTCATACATTTCACTGTCTGGAAAGCACTGTTTAAGCAGAGGAAAACTATCAAATTTGTCACTTTTCTGCACTTGAATCAATTGACTCAGAGCCTTGCGGAAAAAACTATAAGAATCTAAAAACAGGATTTTATTCCAGCACGTATGTCGATTATCCACAGCCTGCCATTTCAACTCTAAAAGCACTAGCTTCTCAGCAGATTTGGGGATAATATTGTAGGTAAATGAGTTATTTACCCATGGACTATTTACTACCCGTCCCTCCCTGTGCATACGTGCCAAAGCCGGTAAAATAAATTTCAAATCATAATTTGAATTGTGAATGAAAACCGGTATAAAAAACTGCTGGCTTACATTCACTTGCACGATTGATGTGCTACACGTCGAAAATTACTACCCCCTGACGATATTTCCCGCCACAAGTGATTAAGATCCCTGACTTTCCCCTTCCCCCTCTTTTCCCCCTAGTCCCTTTCCCCTTAGTCCCCTTTTCAAACTCCCCCTTACAAACCCAGCATGTTTTCAGATTTTTGATAGCCAGACGGTCCTCTGGTGACAATAACATCGGATAGTGAGTATTTCTAAAACGGCAAATAGCTCCATTTGCAGTGACAATTAATTTAGTCAATTCTTTGATCATGCACTCATTCAAATCCAATGTTTCGACTATTTCTAACAATTACATTGTGTTAGAGTTGTCTCTTTGTGCGTGGGCATAGGTAACTGCAATACCTTGATGTTCTTTGATACGATTCGGAAATTGGGGTTAGTTCAAATCCACTAGCTTAGCTTCACAATCCAAACTTATTTTATCGCTTTGCATTTGAGTATTCTGAAAATGTTTAAGTCCCAAGATGGCCCTGTCACCCGAAACTGTTTCAACCGATTGATATCCGTGACACTCTAATGCTTCATGTGATTTTGTAACTTTAAATCACTACGGAATTGGGACAGGCATGTTGGACAGTAGTATCGCACCCCTAAATCCTTACCCCCTCCCAGAGCTCTACTGACATCTGTAATGGGATTGAAATGGCCAATTGAATTTGGTTCACTAGGTGGTGTATACAACAATCAAACCTAGTGTTTCACCGATTCAGTCGACGGGGCCCTTACTGGGAATATTAGACCTATTTTGCGTTCACCCCATTCAAATTCTGTTTTGTACTGGAGCACAGTAACACCGATAATTAAATGGGCGTTGACCCGTTCGAACATATCTATTGACCTAGGTGGACTTGCGAGACTGGGTGGACTAGGCTGGACTGTTGGGTTTGCGACCCTCCTCCTGAAAACAATTGCAATGAAAAGAAATGTTAGTCACCTGTTCAAGGCACTCTACACTGGTACAAAAAGCTCCGTCCACGTTAATGGTCGCCGAAGATCCCTGTTCGAAATAAATACCGGTGTACGGCAAGGTTGTGCTGCTGCTGCTGAACTGTTCAACGCGGTGATTGATTATGTCATGGATTGAACCACGAACTGGTTCCCCTTCGGACTAAGGTATGGCGACAGAGTTTTAGCCAATTGCGACTTCGCTGATGATATTGCTCTGATATGCACTTCTGCAGCTGAACTCGAAGAAGCCCTCAACACACTGTCAGAAGAAGCCCTGAAAGTGGGACTACATATTAGCTGGCATAAAACAAAAATAATGATCGTTGACTCCGCAGGTAACACCGCCAACTCACCAGCATTCAACGTATCAGGGCACACCGTCGAGGTTGTCAAGTCTTTCACCCACCTTGAATCTGTCATCACGGAAAACGGCTCAGTCGAAACTGAAGTTCAGTCGCGCATCGGAAAAGCCGCATCAATTATGGCACGAATATGCCGTTCAGTGTGGTCAAAGCCCAACATCCGGCGAAAAACAAAAATGCGGATCTACAACACCACCGTAACCCAAGTCCTTCTCTACGGTGCTAAGACCTGGCCGGCTGCTGCTTCTGCTCGTGATGCCATAAACGTGGCCCAAGCAAAGTTCTTGAGACGTATTGAAGGGATCAGATGGGACGACTTCGTCTCGAACACCCGATTGCTGGCACTAACAGGTCAGACCCCCAACTCTCGTCAGGTTGCTGCACAAACCCTACGGTGGTTCGGCCATTTGGTCCGCATGCCAGCAGAAACACCCGCCAGCACTCTCTTCAATTTTGATCCCCCTGCGCATGGCTGGAAGCGCCCCCGTGGAAGGCCCAAGTTCAGATGGAGGGACAGCCTCACTCAGTACCTCTCAATGATCGGCACTGATATACAAGAAGCAGTCACGCTTGCACAAGGCCGTTCCGAATGGAGGCGAAGAGTCACGTGTCTCTCTACGCTGGACCACCAGCAGGAGCATTAGGTAGGTGCTACTGGAAATTTTCCCTCTAAACATGAGAAATCTACTGGGAAAAATCAGACACCTCCTTCCCATGCACTGCCCAGTAGTCCAAATTTTTCTTTGAAGCGTCATGTGTTAGAGTTTCGAAAGCTGATATGAGGAAAGCGTACATGAAACATTTTTGGCCTCTTTCGAAACTGATTCGTTGAACACCCTGACATCCTTCTAAATCGGAATTATATTTTAAAACTATAGACCTCTCCCCCGCACCACCCCCTCTTACAATAATTTTTTTTTTTAATTTACATATATTTACACTTAAATTTTTAATAAATAAAACCACAGACCCACTCCCATTCTCATCATAATTTTCGAGATGCATGATAAGAGTGTCAATACACTGCATAAGGACCGTTTCATAATTCTCCAAATGAGAATAGACCACTAACATCCCGGTGGGTACATAGTGGTCGTACACCTCGCTATGTCCCTCATTCAGATAAAATATTTTTAAACTAATTGCGGCCTTAATGGAGTCCCTACCCCCCACCCCCACAGCTGAATCTGGTTTTCTAAAAGTGCACACATTTTTTCTACATATTCATGAACGATATAAATGGGTTCGGTTATAAAATTTCCCCCCTTAATAGAATTAAATGGATCCCCAAAAGTTGCAGTATAAAAGACTATTGTATTCAATATCGAATTGGTTTGTTGAAATTCTGGTAGCGTTGTGAATTGTATAGCATTACCCCCTCCCCCCCTTGTATATTAGCTAAACCTTCCCCCTCTTGTATATCACCACCTAAACCTCCTCCCCCACTTTGTTCAACAATAGGGCTGGTCCGTGTACTAAAATCCATTGGAGTCATTTCATTTTTAATTAAAATTGATTGAATAGGGACTATATTCATTAAATCAGTGGGGGGAGGGTTCCCAGTTAACTCATTGGTAAAATTGTCTAAAATTTGTATACTTTTCGGGCTTAACCATGGTAAATCGCCCTCTGAACTAACTATATTGCCTTGCTCAACTGTGCTATTATCTATACTGAAATATTTACTCAATATATTGTCAATATCAGAAGATGTTTTGTCTAAGTTAACACAACCCTCGCCATAGCCTAAGAATTTACCATATTGCTCGAGATCTTGGTCGTCGATAGCTGGTATGTCAGTGTCCTGATTGTCATGAAACTCCATTGGTGGATCAATTTGGATCATTTCGTGACTTGTTTCTTCAGTTTGTGTGGGGGCCAGTGCATATTGAACCAATGCAGCCTATAAAAGAAAATAGCATATTTTCAATGTGTCTAAAACACCCTATTTTGAAAATTGGATTATTATTTTCATATCATTTAAAACACGCTTTGCAGTAGCACTATCTGTGTGCACATAGTACCATTTGGTTAATTCACTGTTCCTCGCTCTATATATCCTGAAAGTTCCAATTTCCAACTTAATAGTGATATAACGTATCTAAACAAGACATAGTAGATTTTGATTTTGTTCAAACAGCCCCTAAAAATTTCATATTAATACTCTTGATCTGATTTGGGAAAAAAACGGGGTCTAATTCATTCAGAACATCTCCTAAAAATCGCCTATTTTCAATGTGTAGTCTGTTATTTTCAAGATTTTCCAGAGCAAATGATAAAAAGGAAACCGTTAAGTCTCTTATCAAAGCCTTTATTGCGCAACTTAGACTCTGGAATTATCTCTGACGGTACAATCTCTAACCTTAAAATTTACTTGGGAGAAAGAATCATTAGCGAGAAATAAAATTTAAACTTATGGACCAGCAAGGTCATAGCTATGTATATGCGTGGTACGCTGAGCTGAAGGTCTTGGCCAGTGACCATACTGAACAACTGACGACCTCACTGGGGCTTTATCAGTGGTTCTCGCCTTCTTTGATGGAGGGGGACATTGTTCAAAATTGTCCTTAAAAAGAAGAAAAAGTTTAGTTTTTCGTGGAATAACTCTACCCACCTTAATGGAGGGGTCCCATACATAGGAAAAACACCCAATTTCGAAATTTGATCCGCAACTCCTTTGCCCTAAAAGAACTTTTTAGGGGGGGGGGGGGTAAATTGTCAAATTTAGATAGTTCCGTAGGTTATAAACCCATAGCATAACTTTCAAAATGTTTTAAAATCTAGAACAAGAATAAATCAAACTTTAATAGCCCGAAAATAAAGGGAAAAATAGGTCTCATTTTCCCTTGACCTAAACCATTTCAACATGAAAAAAGTACATAAAGTATGCAAATTTCTTATAAAAAATTGTGCACTCAAAGGAAAAATTCTAGGCAATAATTAGTCTGTAAACTAGGCTTGCATGTGACCCTTAGGGAGGGAGGGAGCGATACACAATGTTCCTGTTTTTACCGCACGCAAAAATCATCTGGCCTCTCAATTCTGCATCTATTTTAAATATAAAACGATTATTTTTTACATAAGTATTTTACGCAGAGATTTATTTAAAGCCGCTAATTCACATCATCAAGGTCGTTTGAAAATAGAACAACACAATATAATATATTAATTGGCAGCAAATGCATCCTTTTTCCGCTCTGCTAATAAAAGATGTCTTTCGTTTAGAGTGCAAGAGACATTGGGCTGATTTTACCAACCGTCCCCCCTCTAAATTAAAGACTTTGCTTTCTAGCCTAATACTATCAGAGTTAAAAACCATAGTTTTCACACTCCTCTACCCCTGAGAATATAAAAGACACTTTATCGAAAGAAACCTAGAAAAAAAGGAATAATATGCACTCTAAAGGGCTGTTAGCATCCCCCTTTTACATAATTTTCATGTCCTAAAATTATCTCTTTTAATTTGCAAATAATTCGTTCCCCAGTTCCATATAGGTTGGAATTGTGTGAACCCGTATGCTTAATCCTTTCAATTTGGGTCGAGCACCCTTTGTTTTTCTAAATTTAAATAAGGCGCGTGCGAAGGTTGTTTGCGAAATCTCCCCTCTCGAGACGTAATCATACACAGTATTTGTTCAAAGTGCAAGTGTTAAATCTTGTCATTTTAAACATATTAAGGAGAAAAAACAATTTCAAGTAATAATTTTAAATGAACTTAAACGCTGAGAGGAGGGAGGATGGGGTTGCATAGTGGAAAAAGAGCGTATTTACGCTTTCTCACGACTATTAACATCGCGTACTGGATATTTTTTGGGGGAGGGGATTTATACCCTGAATTTGAATATATTGGAGGGGTACTACAAAAAATGATTTTATTTGAAAAAACCTAAGAAAATTTACTAAACAGGACTCACATTATAAATCTCTTCAGCTAAAACTTCGAAGTCCACAATAGTCGATGTTTGTTCCATTGTGTCGTGAAATAATATTAAACTTCAACCTAGAAGAATGTCCATTATAAACAAAATCTCAAGGCTGAATTGTGATGTAAGAGAAACCTTACGTAAGTCCATTGACCTAGAAAGAGACATGTGATCCTGTCCCGTTAGACTCGATCTTATCCAGAAATGTTGTAAACTTCTATCTGTATTCAAGAGACAACAAACAAGTTGACCACCAAACAGAACCATGAAACAACATCATATAACCATTAAACTGAACATAAACATGAAAAAAACATCAAACAAGTTGACCAACAAACAGACCCATGAAACAACACTCATAACCATTAAACAACATCAAACCAACCATCAACAAACAGAACCATGAAACAACACCCATAACCATTAAACAACATCAAACCAACTATCAAACCACATAACTATCAAACAACGAAACCAACAAACAGGCACAGAATGAGGCATGTCATCTTGTACTCGTAGGATTCTACCTCATTGGGGGTCAATTATCTTGTATTTGTCACGCTGGCACCCCCTTCCCTATTCAGGGCATAACTTACAACCGTTGTCTTGAGAGCTGTGAGGGGGTTGTCATTCTTAAAGACCTAATTTACAGAACTTACAGCCTTTTTTGAAGTTTCTACGACAATGCTTTCTATAAAAATCTTATATGCCACCAGGATATAACTTACAACCCTTGCCCCGAGGGTTGTGGGGCAGTGTCCTCCTCAAAAACATATTTCCTATCTAGAAATCAACTACGCTGAACACAATGGCTATCTCAAAATTGTGATTGGATGTGTTTAAGGGAATAATGGGCGTGGGGGGCTAGTTGCCCTTCAATCACTTTCGACTATTAAAAAGGGCACTAGCCCTTTGAATTTCCCATTGAATGAGCCTTTTTTGAAGTTTCTACGACAACACCTTCTTTGAATCTCTTATATGCCCCAAGGGCATAACTTAAAACCCTTGCCCCGAGGGTTGTAGGGGAGTTTCCTCCTCAAAAACATATTCTCTATCTGGAAGTCAACTACACTGAACGAAATGGTTATCTTAAAGTTTTGATTGGATGTGTTTGGGGGAGTAACGGGTGTGGGGCGGGGGCTAGTTGTCCTCCAATCACTATCGACTATTAAAAAGGGCACTAGCCCTTTGAATTTCAAATCGAATGAGCCTTTTTTGAGGTTTCTACGACAACGGCTTTTATAAAAACCTTATATGCCCCCAGGGAATAGCTTAAAACCCTTGCCCGGAGGGTTGTGGGGGAGTTTTCTCCTCAAAAAGATATTTTATATCTGGAAATCATCTACGCTGAACAAAGTGGCTGTCTCAAAATTTAGATTGGATGTGTTTGGGGAAATGATGGGCGTGGGACGGGGGGGGGCTAGTTGCCCTCCGATTACTTTCGACTATTAAAAAGAGCACTAGCTACTCCAATTTTCAATCGAAGGAGCCCTTTTCGAAGTTTCTACGACAAATCCTTCGATACGACGTGCCTGGTTATGGAGAAGAAGAAGAAAAAAAATAATAATACATTGTGCCCACATCGTTCTTTGCTTAGGCAGCGCTATCGCACTGTCTATGATAGCTTGGATTCACTTACGCTATTTTCATTTGGTTAAATCTTAAGAGCAGAAGTATCCCCGAAAGTTTGAACAAAATACCCTCAGTCGTTCTTGGGATACTGCTGAAATGCCTTATCTGTGTTAATTAGCATTTACGCAGTGCATTTTGACTTAATCTTAAGGCAACAGTTAGTTTTTAAACATAAAGGCAAATGGAAGGATGGGCATGGGAGGGGGATTAGTTTCCCTCCAATCACTTTGAACTATTAAAAAGGGCATCAGCCTTTTCTATTTTCAATCGAATAAGCCCTTTTCGAAATTCCTACGACAACTCCTTCGATACGAAGTGCCCTGGTCTAAACAGAAACAACAACAACAAAATAATACATTATACCCACATCGAACTTTAATATAAAAATGTCAAGTCTTCCAATCACTTCGACTATTAAAAAGGGCCTAAACTAGTCCTTTTGATTTCTAATCGAATGAGCCCTTTTTGAGTCTTTACGACAACGCTTTCTATAATCACCTCCCAGGGCAAAAATTACAAACCTTACCATAAGGGCTGTGAGGGTGATTGTCATCCTCTAAGACCTAATTTCCAGAACTTTCAACTACATTAAACAAAATGGCTGTATTTGATTGAATGTGTTTGGGGAAATGGTTGGCGTGAGAGGGGGGGTTAATTACTCTCCACTCACTTTCGACTATTAAAAAGGGCAATTTCAATTTCCAATCAAATGAGCCGTTTTTGAAATTTCTACAACAACTTTCTATATAAACCTTATATTCCCCAAGGGCATAACTTAAAACCATTGTACTTAGGGCTCTGATGGGGTTATCATCCTAAAAGGCCGAATTTCCAGAACTTTCGACTACGTTGAACAAAATGGATATTTCAAAATTTGGATTGGATGCGTTTGGGGAAATGGTGGGCGTAAGAGGGGGGTTAGTTGCCCTTCACTTACTTTCGAATATTAAAAGGGAACTAGTCCTTTCAATTTCCAATAGGATGAGGTTTCTTTGAAGTTTCTGCAATATCGTTTTGTAAAAAAATCTTATATGCCCCCAGAGCATAACTTACAACCCTTTGCCCTCAGGGCTCTGGGGGGAGTGGTTGTCATCTTTAAAGACCTAATTTCAAAAACTTTCAACTACGTTGAATAAAATGGCTATCAAAAATTTTTGATTGGATGTGTTTGGGAAAAGTTGGGCGTGAGATGGGGGTTAATTAACCTCAAATCACTCTCGAGACTGTTAAAAAGGGCAAAAGCCCTTTTTATTTTCCAATTGAATGAGCCCTTTTTCAATTTTCTACGACAAAGATTTCAACAAAAACTTATATGCCCCCAGGGCATAACTTACAACTCATGTTCTGAAGACTGTAGGGGGGGGGGGTGTTCGAATCAAAGTTATAATTTCCTGAACTTTAAACTGCGTTGAAAAAAATGGCTATCTCATTTTGATTGAAATTTTGATTGGATGTGTTTGGGAAAATGATCGGTGTGGAAGGGGTGTTAGTTTCCTTCCAATCACTTTCGACTATTAAAAACGGTACTAGCCATTTCAATTTCCAATCGAATCAGCCCTTTTTGAAGTTTCTACGACAACACGATCTATAAAAATCTTATATACCCCCAGGGCATAACTTACAATCCTTGCCCTGAGGGCTCTGGGGGGGGTTGTCATCCTCAAAGACCTAATTTCTAGAGCTTTCAAATACATTGAATAAAATGGCTGTCTTAAAATTTTGATAGGGTGTGTTTGGGGAAAAGGTGGGCGTGAGAGGGGGGTTAGCTGCCTTCAAATCACTTTTGACTATTCAAAAGAGCACTAGCCATTTCAATTTTCAATCGAATGAGCCCTTTTTGAAGTTTCTACGACAACATGTTCTATAAAAACCTTATGTATTCCCTGGGCATAACTTACAACCCTTGCCCTGAGGGCTTTGAGGGAGTGTCTTCCTCAAAAACATTATTTCTATAAGACAATCAACTACGCTGAACAAAATGACCCTTTTTTAAGCCCTTTTCGGCAGTGCAACGATGTTGGCACAATGTATTATTATTTTTTTTGTTTTTTTCTTTTTCGAAACCAGTGCACTTCGTATCAAAGAATTTGTCATAAGAACTTCGAAAAGGGCTCATTCGATTGGAAATTGGAGTGGCTTGTGCCCTTTCTAATAGTCGAAAGTGATTAGAAGGCAGCTAACACCCCTTTCATGCCAACCGTTTCCCCGAATACATCCAATAAAAATTTTGAGATAGCTATTTTCTTCAGCGTAGTTGGTTTTCAGAAAGAAAATGTTTTTGAGGAGGTCACTCCCCCTCAACCCTCGCGGCAAGGGTTTTAAGTTATGCCCTGGGGGCATATAAGAACAATGTTGGCACAATGTATTATTTGTTTGTTTTTTTCCTTTAGACCAGGGCACTTCGTATCGAAGAAGTTGTCATAGAATGTTCGAAAAGGGTTCAATCAATTGGAAATTGGAGTGGCTTGTGCCCTTTTAATATTCGAAAGTGTTTGGAAGGCAACCAACACCCCTTCCACGCCCACCATTTCCCGAAACAAATCCAATCAAAGTTTTGAGATAACCATTTTATTCAGCGTAGTTGATTTCCAAATATAATTTATGTTTTCGAGGACGACAGTCCCCCACAGCCCTCAGGGCAAGGGTTGTAAGTTATGCCCTGGGGGCATATAAGGTTTTTATAGGAAGCGTTGTCGTAGAAACTTCAAAAAAGACTCATTTGATTGGAGCTTAAAAGGGCTAGTGCCCTTTTTAATAGTCAAAAGTGATTTGAGTACAACTAACCCTCCTCTCACGCCCACCTTTCCCCCAAACACGTCCAATCAAAATTTTAAGATAGCCATTTTGTTCAACGCAGTTGAAAGTTATGGAAATTAGGTCTTTGAGAATGACAAACTCCCCACAGCGCTAAGGGCAGGGATTGTAAGTTATGCTCTGGGGGCATATAAGTTTTAATAGAACGCGTTGTCGTAGAAACTTCAAAATGGGCTCATTTGATTGGAAATTGAAATGGCTAGTGTCCTTTTTAATAGTCGAAAGTGGTTGAAAGGCAACTGACACCCCTTCCATGCCCACCATTTCCCCAAACACATTCAATCAAAATTTTGAGATAGCCATTTAGTTCCACTCACTTTAAAGTTCAGGAAATTATTTCTTTGAGCACTACACTCCCCGCAGTCTCCAGGGCAAGGGTTATAAGTTATGCCCTGGGGCATATAAGTTTTTATTGAAATCTTTATCGTAGAAACTTGATAAAGGGCTCATTCGATTAGAAATTCAAAGGTCTAGTACCTTTATTAACAGTCGAAAGTGAATTGAGGTCAACTAACCCCCCTCTCACGCCCATTTTTTCCCTAAACAGTTCCAATCAAAATTTTTAGATAGCCATTTTGTTCAGCGTAGTTGATTTCCGGATAGAAATTATGTTTTTGAGGGGGACACTCCCCCAGAGCCCTCAGGGCAAGGATTGTAAGTTATGCCTGTATGTAAATAATACATTGTGTCAACATCGTTCTTATATGCCCCCAGGGAATAACTTAAAACCCTTGCCCTGAGGGTTGTGGGGGATTCACCTCCTGAAGAAAGTATTTTCTATCTGGAAATCAAATACGCTGAAGAAAATTGTTATCTCAAAATTTTGATTGGATGTGTTCGGGGAAATGGTGGGCGTGGAAGGGGTGTTAGCTGCCTTCTCGCCACTTTCGACTATTAAAAAGGGCACAAGCCACTCTAATTTTCATTCGAATGAGCCCTTTTCGAAGTTTCTACGACAACTCCTTCGATTTGAAGTGCCCTGGTATGGAAAAAGAAAAAAACAAAAAAATAATAATACATTGTGGCAACATCGTTCTTTACTACGTTGCGCTACCCAAGTAAAGAACGATGTTGGCACAATGTATTGTTATTATTTTATTTTTGTTTTCTTTTTTTCCATATCAGGGCACTTTGTATCGAAGGAGTTGTCGTAACAACTTAGAAAAGGGCTCGTTCGATTGGAAATTGGAGTGGCTAGTGCCCTTTTTAAGAAGGGACGCCAGTTCAAAGCCGTTTTGGCCCATTCGAGCCCTTTTCCTGGTTGGCAAAAAGGCTTAAACACAAAGGTATCAGATTTCACACAGACTTGAGTAAACAAACTCGAAGAGGGCGACTTCCAGGGGTTCCTTACGCTTTCAATATTAGTTACATTTTATGATAGATACTTTCACGGAGTGTAATAGGTAGGCGATTGAGTTAGGTGATTGAATGGTTAGGCGATTAAGTTAGGTGATTAATTATGGAATAAAATGGCTTTGGAAAACGACAAATGTATTACTAAATGTATACATCTATGATCCTACGCATGTCGTCTAATCCTGTCTGCCTTAAGTTTATCAGCTTATCTGAATTTGTGCCCTCAGCTTATCTGAATTTGTGACTTAGGAATTCTCCTCTTTTTGATTAAAACCAGTATATCCCGTCTCTATTATGCCTATATTTGAAAAATCAACTAAATTTGTATTCTTACACTGGCAAAAACGGTTCCCGAATTTCCATGCTTCTCGGTAACCTTCCATCAACTATTTCTGGCAATAACGCTTCAAAATAAAATTTCAACTTATTCGCACTTATTCGCAAACATCCAACTTATTCCCCCAATTTGTCGAATGTCCAACTCTCAAGCTAACGCTTTCAAATTATACACACCAAATAAATCATTTCAAGAGCTAAAGTTTCACTAATTCAAAGTCCAACTGACCGCTTTTGAACAAAAGGAAGCGTTAACCCCCTCAGCATAATTTATCCGCCCACATCCGTTTGATTCCAGGTATTTTAGGCTCTTTGTTGGGTGATTGCAACTTGAAACGTTGGTATGTAAAGCATTCGAAGGGACTGCAGTCAGCAAGTATTTTTTATAAAAATATGCTGCAACTGCTTCAATAGAATATTTTTCGCTGCATTTTTAAGTACCAATTACGACAATATTGACTGCAGCGATCTTGCAGGCAAACCCAAAATAGGTTTTTGATTTTGTTCAGCATACTTGATTTCTAGATAGAAAATAATTTTTGAGGAAGTCACTCACCGACAATCCTCAGGGCAAGGGTTTTCAGTTATGCCCTGGGGGCATATAAAAAAGATGTTGGCACAATGTATTATTTATTATTTTTTTTCCTTTAGACTAGGGCATTTCTTATTGAGGAAGTTGTCGTAGAAACTTCGCAAAGGGCTCATTAAATTGGAAATCGAAGTGGCTTGTGTCTTTTTTAATAGTTGAGAGTAATTGGAGGTTAACTAGCTCCCTTTCACACCCACCTTTTCCCCAAACGGATCCAATCAAAATTTTAAGATAGCCATTTTGTTCAACGTAGTTGAAAGTTCTAGAAATTAGGTCTTTGAGGATGAACCACCCCCCTCAACCCTCAGGGCAAGGATTGTAAGTTATTCCCAGGGGACATATAAGGTTTTTATAGAACGTTTTGCCATAGAAACTTCAAAAAGTGCTCGTTCGATTGGAAATTGAAATGGCTAGTGCCCTTTTTTGTATTCGAAAGTGATTGGAATGCAACTAACACCGCTTCCACGCCCACCATTTCCCCAAGCACATCCAATCAAAATTTTTAGATAGCCATTTTGCTCCACGCAGTTTAAAGTTCAGGGAATTATACCTTTGAGCAGGACACTCCCCCCACAGTCTTCAGGGCAAGTATAAGTTATGCCCTGGGGGCATATAAGTTTTTATTGAAATCTCTGTCTTAAAAACTTGAAAAAGGGCTCACTAGACTGGAAATTTAAAGTTCTAGAGCCCTTTTTAATAGTCGAAAGTTATTTGAGGGCAACTCACCCCCTCTTATGCCCATCTTTTCCCCAATCACATACAATCAAAATTTTTAGATAGCGATTTTGTTCAACGTAGTTGTAAGCTCTTGAAATTAGGTCTTTGAGGAGGACAAGCCCTCCCCCTCAGAGCCCTCAGGGTAAGGGTTACAAGTTATGCCCTGGGGGCATACAATGTTTTTATTGAAAGCTTCGTCGAAGAAACTTAAAAAAGGGTGCATTCTATTGGAATTTCAACGGGCTAGAGCCCTTTTTAATAGTCGAAAGTGACTTGAGGACAGCTAATCCCCCTTTCACGCCCAGCTTTTCCTCAAACACATCCAATCAAAATTTTTAGATAGCGATTTTCTTCAACGTAGTTGTAAGTTCTTGAAATTAAGTCTTTGAGGATGACAACCCCTCCCCCTCAGAGCCCTCAGGGCAAGGATTACAATTTATGCCCTGTGGGGCATATAAGGTTTTTATTGAAAGTTTTGTCGAAGAAACTTGAAAAAGGGTGCATTCGATTGGAAATTCAAAGGCTTGTGCCCTTCTTAATAGTCGAAAGTGGCTGGAGGACAACTAATCCCCCTCTCACGCCCAGCTTTTCCCCAAACACATCCAATCAAAATTTTTAGATAGCGATTTTGTTTAACGTAGTTATAAGTTCTTTAAATTATGTCTTTGAGGATGACAACCCCTCCCCCTTAGAGCCCTCAGGGCAAGGGTTACAAGTTATGCCCTTGGGGGATATAAGGTTTTTTTTTAAAGCTTTGTCGAAGAAACTTAAAAAGGATGCATTCGATTGGAAATTCAAAGGACTAGTGCCCTTTTTAATAGTCGAAAGTGACTGGAGGACAACTAATCCTCCTCTCACGCCTAGCTTTTCCTCAAACATATCCAATCAAAATTTTTAGATAGCCATTTTGTTCAACGTAGTGGAAAGTCTTAGAAATTAGATCTTTAAGGATGACATCCCTTCACAGCCCTCAGGGCAAGGGTTGTATGTTATGCCCTGGGGGCATATAAGGTGTTTATTGAAAGGGTTGCGTAGAAACTCAAAAAGGGTTCATTTGATTGGAAATTGAAAGGGCTAGTGCCTTTTTTAATTGTCGAAAGTGATTGGACGGCTTGAAATTTTTATAGTAAAGATCGATCTGGGTACAATGTATTATTCTTTTTTCTCTTGTTGTTTAGACTAGGGCACTTCGTATCGAAGGAGTTTTTGTATGAACTTCAAAAAGGGCTCATTCGATTGAAAATAGAAAGGACTAATGCCCTTTTTAATTGTCGAAAGTGATTGGAGGGCAACTCGTCCCCCTCCGACACCCGCCCTCCTTCTTGTCCATTATGTTTAAAACTAAATGTTGCCTTTAGATTAAATCAAAATCCACTGTGTTAATGCTAATTCACAATATCCCAAGAACGACTGAGGGCTCAAACTTTCAGGGCTACTTCTGCTCTTAAAATTTAACCAAATCAAATAGGCCTAGTGTCCTTTTTAATAGTCGAAAGTGATTGGAAGGCTTGGCATTTTTATAATAAATATCAATGTGGGTATAATGTATTATTTTTGTTGCTGTTGTTGTTTAGACCAGAGCATTTCGTATCGAAGGAGTTGTCGTGGAAAATTCGAAAAGAGCTCATTCGATTGAAATAGAAAGGGCTGATGCCCTTTTTAATAGTCGAAAGTGATTGGAGGGCAGCTAATCCCCCCCCCACTCCCACCCTCCCATTTGCCCATTATGTTTCAAATTTAAATGTTGCCTTAAGATTAAATCAAAATGCACTGTGTTAATGCTCATTCCCAATAATGCCTTTCAGCAGTATCCCAAGAACGACTGAGGTTATTATGTTCAAACTTTCGGGGCTACTTCTGCTCTTAAAATTTGACCAAGTCAAAATAGCCTAAGTGTATCCAAGCTATCAAAGAAAGTATAACAGATTGTTTTGCGAATAGTATCAAGTTTTCTATTTCAGGTCAACTAGAGGAGGTATGAAACTAAATTAAACACTACTATTTTCGTCCAGATTTTGTAAAGGTTGTATGTTGTTAAAAATTGCTGAAAATTTTTCACCAGCATACCAATAGCAGGCCAAACTATAAAGTCTTAAAAAAAGAAGAAAAGATTTAAAGTATTATTTTCTTTTTCCCTGAAAAGACTATGTCAATATAAAACGAACAGAAATTAACTAAAAAAACTTTTTCCACAAAATAAGTTTTTCAAGGAAAAGTAAAGAACTCCATTAAACCAAAAATGAGCAAAAAAAAATAATGTACCAAGCGTGAAACTACCACAAATCAGAATCGATAAATAAATGAAACTCAAAACGAACAGAAATTACAAAAAATAACTGAGTCAAACTCAAAACGAGCAAAAATTAACATGAGTAGGGCTTAAAACCCCCATGCCTTACCAAGACCAGAACATAATTTGCACTTTACTGAAAAAAATACAAATGAATTTGAATTGTCAGTTTAATATACATATACTGATATTTAATAATCAAAATGTTAATTTTATTTGATTTATTAAAGTTATGAAAGTAGAAACATTTATATTCATGAATATGCATTAATTGAAAAAAATTTTCCACAAAATAAATTTTTCAAAAAAAGTAAAGAACTTCCTTTAGAACAGGGCACTTCATTTCAAAGAAATATTATGTATTATTTTTTTCCATACCAGGGCACTTCGTATCGAAGGAGTTGTCGCAGAAACTTCAAAAAGGGCTTATTTGATTGGAAATTGGATTGGCTATTGCCCTTTTTAATAGTCGAAAGTGATTTGAAGGCAACTAACACCCCTTCCACGCCCACCATTTCCCCAAACACATCCAATCAAAATTTTGAGATAGCCATTTTGTTCAGCGTAGTTAATTTTCTTATAGAAAATATGTTTTTGAGGAGGACACTCCCCCACAGCCCTCAGGGCAAGGGTTGTAACTTATGCCCTGGCGGCATATAAGGTTTTTATAGAAGGTGTTGTCGTAGAAACTTCAAAAAAAGCGTCCATATCACTAAAGAACATAGCTCTATGAAGTTTTGTAGTCGCATCTTCCAGGTTAGGTATGGGGTTGAATAAGCTTATGACTGATTTGTTCAGGGCAATGGGGTCGATGTAAATTCTCAGATTACCATCCCTTTCTCAAAAGCTACCATTGAATTCACCCATTCTATGGGTGTAGTAACCTTTTCAATAATGTCTTCTTGTTTTATTCGACCGAGCTCTTGTTTTTGAACATCTTTATGGAAGACAGAAACAATCTGGCTGGATTAACTTTTGGAATGGTGCCTTCTTTCAGGTGGAAGTGGCTTTCCCCCTTGGGTTTTCCGATTCCTACAAATACACCTTTGAATTGTTAAAAAGTGTCGTTGATACTCGTCTCTTCGGGTTTGTTCACATTCATAACCATTCAGACTAGGTTCAGATAGTTGCTAGATCTTAACCCTAGAATAGGAACAGAATCTGTTTCGCCTAAATAGAAATGTAGCTTCGATGCTACTTCAGAACGTAGCTGCCTTTGACCTGACATGTTTTTCTGACTGGGATTCTTGATCGACAGTAGCCTGTTAGTTTTTGGGCAGTTGGTTGGATTGTCGGTGGTAGCTTTATGATGTCAAAATATTTAGCAGTAATAAAATTTGCCCAACCTCCGGTAGACAGTTTGAATCACACTGGAGCATAATAGTTTAGTTTCAGTGTCACGAGTACCTCATCTCTAATATTTGACTTATCCAACATATGTAAAAAAAAACTCGCCATCCTGTTCCGAATCAGCTCCTCTGTTGTTAGCACCTGTCACAATCTTAATACATTTTGCGCTTTTACACAGTCGAAGAAAGTGGCTGAGTTTGTTGAATATGGTGCAGATCATTCCCTTAGCTGGCCCCACGTGGACTGAAGAGAATCTTCCTCCTCAAAAGTAAAACTCCCTAGGCTTGCTTTCATTTTTTTGTATGCCATTTTGCCTAGGTGGATGGTAATATTTGTTTTTTTGAACAACGTCAATTTCTTTTTTTTACTAACAATTCCTTTCCTTCAAATGTTCTCAATTGGTTCTGGGTTATTTTGTAAAGACGACACTTCTGCTTGACTATTTTTAGAATAAGAAAGCCTCCTTCAGCAAGCAGACACTCTCTGATTCGACTGCCTCTAAGGCCGGTCACAATATGATCTCCCACCGTTTGGTGAGAGTTGATATATGCACATAATTTTAGCAGTCTCTTCAGTTCCGTCATGAAAATTTCGCCACTTTCGTTTTCGAACTGTTCTCTTTTGAGGAACACGAATCGGGCAAACAAGGTGTTTGCTTTTTGGGCTGCATATTCTTCAAATTTGGTTCAGTTTTGATCTTTCTTATTCCGTAATTGTAAATATATCAAAGACTTCACGTACTTTGTCATGTGTCCAGTTTAGGGGGTAGGCGCTCATTACTTTTTCTGTCTATCCTGAGAATGGTTCATCGAACTTTAGATTGACATGTTTTTCAAATCTCTTTTGTTCAATTGTCAGGCATAAGGCGTTCCAGTTATTCATGGTGAAGGCATTTCTTCTCGTCTGTAGTTGCTTATTTGCTTATTAAATTAGTGAGGCTGATTCAGATTGGTGATTCTCCTTCTGACACCATGTAATGTTTTTGAGATATTTTTTTTGTTAAACCAACGTACCTATAAATAAAGCACATAAGCAAAAGCAAAACAGGCAAATAAACAAAAGCAAACAAGTAAAGAAACATCACATATTGCCATTGTAACCACACCTTTTGCTTTTTAGGTCAGTGAATCGTCAATAGGATACAAATTTTCCGACTTTTTGCATGGAATTACAATAGACCTTATTCGTTTTTGAAGCGCCACCCTCGGAGAAAAAAAGAACTACTCTTGGCAGCCATGTTGTTGGTAAAAATCGCTCATCTCTAATAGGAATAAAGAAGAAAATAACAACAAAAGTCCACTTTTTGTGGTCTTTTTCGAGTCTCATCAATGGGAGGACCATACTGTTGTGTTCCCTTGTGCAAAGAATCTTGGAAAAAATCCCGAGACCTAAAACTACCTGACAGAGTGAGTAAAAACAGCTTCTTTTAGCCTTTAGCCCTAACATAGCATTTTCAGCTCCAAAGCCTGGTGAAGTATTTGGTGAGTTATAGGTTATAAAAAGCCTGATTGACTTGTAAATAAGTCAAATGAACTATAAAAAGTAGCCTAGACTGTAATTTAACTTTGG
The DNA here is from genome assembly GCA_029168905.1 of Artemia sp. Kazakhstan ARC1039. Lineage (NCBI taxonomy): Eukaryota > Metazoa > Arthropoda > Branchiopoda > Anostraca > Artemiidae > Artemia > Artemia sp. Kazakhstan ARC1039. The sequence goes on from JAQQPU010006860.1 coordinate 37,783, forward strand.
GTTGGTAATACTAGTGGTTAAAAGGGCTATCTACATGGTATTGCCTGATAAGTTTGTTTAGGCCTATTGCTTAAATGTGTTTAAGATGTGGGTTGGTAATACTAGTAGTTAAAAGGGCTATCTTTGTGGTATTGCCTGATAAGCTTGTTTAGGCCTATGCTGTGCAGGCAATGCACCCTCTCCTAGTGGTTCCAAATATGGTCCTGGACTATATAGGAACTTCAAAGGAATTGTTCAATAAATATTATTTAAGACGTAGATAAATATGAAGAAAACTATGGTAATGTAATCAATAAAGTGTATTACACTTTATAAAGGAAGACTGTTATGGTCTTATTGTTTTCTTTTTGCAGGCCTACCCATTATATATCTGATAGACAATCAGAGGTAAATTTTCAGCAGTTCATATTATTGACTTACAAATAAAGTAAACATAATACTTGATGCGCTTTTTATGCTCTTAACAAATATAATGATCATTTTTGTCAAAATGAATCTTACCCCCATCCCTAGGCTATATATACCAATTCAGGGTATATATTTGCGCATTAGAGGAAGGGGGGGGGTATATTTTAAACTTACCTCTCATTTGTATCAGAAATAAACTTTACCCCCACTGCCCTCTTGTGCAAATATATACCCTGAATTAGTATATATAGAGGTAGGGGTAAAATTCATTTCTGAAAAAAATTATTGTTATATTTGGAAAGAGCATAAAAAAGGCATCATGTAGTATGTTTACTTTATATGTAAGTCAATGATATGAACTGTCAAAAATTTACCCAATCAGAATTAGAGGGGTATTGTCTGGGTGACAACTATCATGGTGAGAAAGTATAAATTCAGGAATCTAAAAGTTCCAGTTGTATTGACATGTTTTAGGATTTAGTTGTAATAGCACTTTTTCTTACATTTAGAAACAGTAACAAAGTGGGAATAATTGATAAATTTCTTTTTTTTAACCTTGTTCCCATCAGGGGCATAGCTCCAGCATTTGATAAAATTCTACTTAAGCTACTTTTGGCTATCTTGGAAAGGGGACAGGTTAGGAAAATGAAACTTTCAGGGATGGGTCAACAGGCTAAAGTATGTCCTGGGAAGGTGTTCTGAAGTTCCTACCTCCACTCCTCCCTCTAGAGGGCCCTGACCTTTGATTTTGAGTGAAACCTTGCAAAATAGATCTTTCTGCTTAAATGAATTACAACAACAAAATTTTCAGCTTCACAACTTTGCTCAATCCCAAGTATTTAGGTTTTAAAGATACACAAATACATTTCCTGTATTAAAAAAAAACCATTGATATGGCTTAAAATTCTACTCAAATAACAGGGATTGTATTTTCAGAACTAAAGCCAGAGAAAAAGAAACCAATAACTGAAAATTAAGGTAAAGACTTGTTTTGTCAAATTTCAATAGGTTCTACCTGTTATGTAGGCAAATTTCAGGACCCTTTAGTAGGAGAAGGAGTGGAGGTAGGTAATTCAAAATACCATCCCAGGACATACCTTAGCCTGTAGATCCATCTGTCTTTTTGGTAAAATTCTACTTTAGCTACTTTTGGCTATCTTGGATAGGGGTTAGGTTAGGAAAAAGAAACTTTCAGGGATGGGTCTACAGGGTTAAATGTGTCCTGGGAAGGTATTATGAAGTACCTACCTCCACTCCTCCCTCTAGAGGGTCCTGACCTTTGATGACCTTTAAAAATCTGTGTGTTATAAAAGTGAAACCTTGCAAAATAGATCTTCTGCCTAAATGAAGTACCAGTACAACAAAGATTTTTTTTAGCTTCACAACTTTGCTCAATCCCAAGTTATAAGGTGTTAAAGTTATGCAAATACATTTCCTAAATTTTGAAAAAAAAACCCATGGCTTAAAATTCTACTCAAATAACAAAAATTGCATTTTCAGAACTAAAGCCAGAGAAAAAGAAACTGATAACTAAAAATTAAGGTAAAATGTTGTCTTGTCTAAAGTTCAATAAGTATAGACCTGTCATGTAGGCAAATTTCAGGACCCTCTAGAGAGAGAAGGAGTAAAGGTAGGTACTCCAAAATACCATCCTGGGACTTACTTCAGCCTGTAGATCCATCCTTCAGAATTTCATTTTCCGAACCTAACTCCTTTCCAAGATAGCCAAAAGTAGCTAAAGTAGAATTTTATTCCAGCAATTTATTGGGGGGGGGCAAAAAGTCCATATTCATGGGCTATATTATATTTTATTTTGTCCAATTTATTGGAAAAAACTATGGTAATGTAGGTTAATCATTAAAGTGTATTGTACTTTATAAAGGAAGGATGTTATGGTCTTAGTGTTTTCTTTTTTCCCCTGCCATCCTCAAACAACACCACTGGTTTTCATCCCAAAGAAAAATTAATAGTAAAATTCTAGTTTAACTGCTTGTTGCTGTCTTGGAAAGGTGTTAGGTAAATGAAACCTTCAGTAATGAATCCAGGACCAAAAACACAATCTAAAAAGGTATTACTAAGCTTCCATTTTAACCCTTTTCTGATTTCCAAGTCTTAGAAATTTGCCTACTTGGCAGGTTATACCTATTGAAATTTTGACAAAACAACATATTACCTTAATTTTCAGTCATCAGTTTCTTTTTCTGTGGTTTTAATTCTGAAAATGCAATTCCTATTATTTGAGTAGAATATTAAGCCATATCAATAGTTTTTTTCTAAATTTAGGAAATATATTTGCAGATCTTTGAAACCTCATGAATTTGGATTGAGTAAAGTTGTGAAGCTGAAAATAGTTTTCTTGTTCTTAATTAAAGCAGAAGATCTGTTTTGCAAGGTTTCAGTGTCAGATCACAAAGATTTTGAAAGGTCATCAAAGGTCACTGCTCTCTAGAGGGGGAAGGAGTGGAGGCAGGTACTTCAAAATACCTTCCTATGACATACTTTAGTCTACCTGTCCCTGAGGTAAAATGTTGTTTTGTTGAAATTTCAAATGGTATAGACCATAGACCTGTCAAGCAGACAAATTTCTAAGACTTAGAAATCATAAGATCGTTAATGTGGAAGCTTGGTAATACCTTTCCAAAGTATGGTTTTGGCCCTGGATTCATAACTGAAAGTTTCATTTTCCTAACCTAACCCCTTTTCAAGATAGCAAAAAGTGTAAACAATTTACTTACATTTCTGTCAGTTAGCAGTGTAAAACCTCTTAAGAAAACTGAAAGATAAATTCTCCCCTTGAATGTTCCTGAAAATGAATGGAAGCTTTAGCCTTAAGGAAC
>JAQQPU010006861.1:0-10603 GCA_029168905.1 Artemia sp. Kazakhstan ARC1039
ATTCATTATTCTATTCTATTAATTATTATTCCTTCTTTATTTTATTACCTTAAATTGCATGACCAGCAAGATATGGCAGTGTTGAAACTCCTGTAGAGAATCTTGCTAGGGATGTGAGTGCATCAAGGTTTGGTAGCATCCCCTTGAAAGATTTTTTCCCCTTGGAGAATTGACATCCTCCTTGAAAGATTTGGTAGTTTTAGAGTGAACTGCATAGAAGTCCTGATGCTTGTGTTGCTGACTTCTGGAGACCTGTGGCACCAGAGAGGGGTGGGGAGAAAAGTGAACTTATACTCATATGTTCAACAACTTGCAAGTCATAACAAGACAAAGAGAGAAAAATCTCACGAAAAAAATGGATCTGCAGCCAGTAGAAGGGAAAAAAGACAATAAAATGAAGAAGGGCTTCTTACTTTGGCTCATGTGTTTCTATGAAATTTCACTTTGTTAATAATTGTAACTTCAAGGTCCTTCTCTTCAGTTGTTTTTTAGGCTCATCATCTCTGTTGTAGTAACTATGGCGAGGCTTTTGTGCCCAAGATGCAAAACTTCAAATTTTGGGCTATTAAATTGCATAGATAAAAATGGAGATAAAATGGAGGACCATGTGGCTAGTATGTCTAAATCTTGTTGTAGGTGGGAAGGTTCCCTTTTCAGTCTCAACAGCGCCAGATCGTTTGGAAATGTCAGCATATGAGGTGAGGGGCTCAGGTTGACTGTGCAATCAATTATGTATATGCTGAGCAGAGCTTATCCTAGAATGGTCCCTTGTGGAACACCACTAATAACTGGAGAGGGTTGAGTAGATAATATTGCAAGCATCATCATACACCATAAGCTTCTCAGATCTTCCACTGCTTAATAGAGTCTCAATTTCAGATTTAGGAATGACTGTTCTACTTCATCAAATGCTTTTGTCTGATCATGTAGGATAATTTCTACCAGTTCTCAAAAGTTCATTTATCATGTCATATAACTGAATTAATTTTTTTTTCCAGTTGACCTGCCCTTACAAACCATGTTGAGAGTCAATAAGTAATTTCTTATTCTCTAAGTAGATCAGAAGCATCATTGATAATGCTTTCTATTGTTTGGAGATTGCAGAGGTTAGATTAATTGGTCTGTAATTTCAGCAGAACTGTTATTTTGTTTCATATAGATTGGTTTAATGTGTGCTTCCATTCAAACTTGGGGCAGCTCTTTTTTTTAACTTGACATGTAAAAAGTAAGTGAAACAGCACTAGAAATGGACAGATTTTTTAAGAAACCATGGGGGTAGGTTTTCGTGGCTGGCTGCTTTATTTACATCAAACTTCTTTAGCCTTTTGAAAATATTATCAGAAGTAGAGGAGATAGGTAGCATCTGGGAGGACAGTTTAATATTGGGGAAGTTGATTAATTTTTTGTTACTGTAGTGTTTAGTTTGGAAAAAAGAATCTTGCACCAAGATTACTCAGCCTACTTTTTTTCTATTGTAATTAGCCTACTACCACCACTAACAACTCACTGTAGCACCAAGCTGCCTAAGACCAACACAGCTACACATGATTCTCCTCCATCCCAATCTATTTAAACCCTCCCTCTTTGCACCCTCCCAAGAATTCCCAATTCCCCTTAAATTTTTCCTTATGATACTCTCCCAGCTCAATTTGGGACAATCTGCTTTTTGTTTGACCCTAGTTAGTTGACCAACAAGGATTATCTTCAGCAATGTGGCATCCCTCATATGCAGAATTTGTCCTAGCCATTTCAACCTTTCTCTCATAGCTCTAGAAAGCAGGGTTAAATACTATAATGACAAAATTGTGTTTTGAATGGCCAATTGATTGGTATTCTTATTTTGTTATCACATCATTTAGTTCAGAAAAGATAATCTAACAATTGCTATTGTAGCAACTGCTATATTTGGAAAAAGTGTTGAGTGGAGAGTAGATTGATATTACTATTTTGCAATTATAGTGTTTAGTTCAGAAAAAGTTTTTGATGCCAAGACGATATCTAGCGTACTTAAAAATAAAAACAGGTTTTGAGATTAAATAAAGACAGTTTGACTTTTCAGCTACTACTTTCTTTAATATTTACTCAAAGTTGTGAGTTACCTGCTAGATACTATTTCACCAGCCCTGTCTTGTTCAGTAGAGATCTAGACGGTGGACTTTTTGGTAGCCTAGCTGATATTTGGAGGTAGCTGACTTATGGTATTTGAATAAAACTTTTCCAAAATTGGTCCAGGGGCCAAACCTCTTCTTTATCTTAAAATTGATCAATCCATTTTGGCCAAAATTCTTTAACTGGGTATATTGTAAAGAGTAAAACAGCCTGCAAGACAAAAGAGTAGCAGCAGTAGTAACCCACTACTGTATTTTTCAAGTCAAGACTTTACAGAGATCAGAACAATAAGCCATAGAAGTATGAGTTGGGCATTTCATCCCTCCCAGCTGGCAACTAATGCCAGATCTGCATAAGAGTATCTTGCTTAGAGTTTGATCCTACTTATCATACCCAACCATATTTCATACTTTATCTGAATTTGTATTTTGTGCAGCAGTGTTGGCTTTTAGCTACTTGAGAATGGTACGGTTTCTTGGGGCCATACTTATCTTTTTGTCTCTGTTACCAGGTAGGCTTCAGTTACACCTCTCCATCAAATATCTTCTACAGTGTATCACTGGGTCAGCACCTCAGTGACTTTTCAAAAAATTACTATCATGGACATTGATTAGAACAGATTCAGCATAGGCTATGCAACTTTAATTTTGTTTGTTTTTCATTGTCATACTTAGCTGGCTACTACAAAAAATAAAAGTTAAAACAATGAAGAATTATTCTAAGGCAGTGAAAATATATCTAACTGAATATGGCTCTATATCTAAGAGCTCTCATCAGTAAAGAACAGATAAATGTAGAATAAAATACACAAGGTTATTAAAACTAAATTTAAAAATTAAAACAGTCCTAGAATCACAACTTCAAGGAAATTCAACCAGGACTGAAGAAAAAACACAAAACAAGACAATTGATTCTGATAAAAAACAAATCAAGAACATGTTTTTATTTGATTCTCGCTTTTGGCAGCTAACCTAAAAGGTCTCTTTGATACAGGACTATTGGTATTAACTATTGATCTTACAATGTAATTTTTAAAGTCATTTTTAATGAGATTTATGTATAATATGTTTAGTGAATACTCCCAAATTTCTATTTAAAGTATTATTACTTAATTTAAGTTTAATTTCTACTACCTCTCTATCAATTGCCATTTAGAGAGCAAAATGAAGCAGTTGATAGTTGAAGACATAGACACAAGCTGAACCTTGCTGTGTTTGGAGTTCTGGCACAATCAGATGATGGACAGTTTATTCAGCAGTATCAGTTCCAAGAGTATAACCTCCCAAACATATCCATGATAAATCCCTGTCACTTAGCTAACAACTAACTCAAACTCACCTATCATTTTTTCTATTGTAAACCTTGAAACACATTCTCCAGAAGTCATATGAAACAAGAGGAACTGGCAGAATTTTGTCCAGAAACAACATATCCAAAGCAGACTAGACTAAAAGACCCAAGCTGTATGAAGAGATCCAAGCTTGGCAAGCAAATGGTGAGACATATTGTGATTCAGGCTGTCAAAATAGTATCAGAAAACTTTCTACCTCCTGCCCCTCCAACTCAGACAGAACTTTAAGTGGGCAGCCAAAACCTGTACATAGTTTCCCTTCTAGTGCATTATTACATGTAAATGATAGTTTCTCTGGCAGGGAGTCGGACAACAGTTTTTACAGTGCTACATCTGAACAATACATTGATTTACCAAGTTATGAAAGATCATCAACCCCCTCCAACAGTAAAAGCAATGGGAAGACTAGTTGCCTTAGGGTTATCTTCAGCAATGTTGACTGACTAACTTTCAAGTTTCAAGAAATCACGTGTGTTGTACATCAGGTACTTCAGGCATTTATGCCTTCTGTGAAGTGAAACCTGAAAGGACTACTATCCCTCTGATGGAACAACGTATACAGATTACAGGATACAATATAGTCATTAACCTATCAAAGCAGGAAAAGAGTACGGTTAATGCCGAAGTACCGTAAAACATGTTTTTTTAATATTTTTTTTTTATAAAGTATTTATTTAACTGTTTTTAACTCTTTTTGGTCTTAAATTTTGTAAATTGTGCGTACTTAGTTCTTCAATAGGCCTTCATAGTATATTTAGTGTGCAATGAATATCCAGGCTCACTGCTCCTATGTGAAAATAGCTTAAAGGATAGAATGCTTGTCCAATGAATGCTTGAGTGTGTTGTCTATTAGAAACGCCCACATCCGCAGTGGCAAAGGTACACTTGGGCTACAATTTTCTTAAATTTTTAAAGTACAGGACTATTAAGTATTTTTGAGATTCAAGCATAGCAAAATATTAAAATGTTACGTAAAGCAAAGCTATATACAAATTTTGAGCCAAATCAGATGAGAGACAGACAGAGGAAGCAAGTTTAGTAAAACATTAGAAGATATGGCTGCTTAGAGCAGAATCAAACGAATTAGGAACACTGTTAGAATTTAAAGCCTTGGTTATATTATCCCTATGGTTTTGCAGGTGGCTTCCAAATCTTGGTGGACACCACTCTTTAATGAGTTACTTTGGTCTCATCTTTACCAGAGTTTAGGGAATTCGTGATTTTTAATTTGCTTGTATTAAACTGCATACATATTGGCACATATTTTATTGTAAGTCATCTGTGCTTTGCTGATGACAGCTCATCAGCCATTATTTGCATTATGGAAAGGCAGCATGGTCTCTCTTGCTATTACAGCTGGGTACTGGTACTTGTGGAGACATTGCCCCCACTAGAGCCACGCTGTAAGTCCCATCCTGATTGTTTTGAGAGCACAAGGTCCTTGCAAAAGAAAAGTGGCTGACCACGGGTTTTGTTATCTGTGTAATGATAAGCTGGGTACAATTAATTACAAACAAGATGCTTGGTTTCAAACCAGAAATCTATAAGAGATAAGCAACTTGACTGAGCAAGTACATATCACAAGTAGGCCTAAGCTTCGCACAGTAATATAAAAAAGCACATATAAAAGTAATGCTTAGTAAGCTTATGAGCAAAACACTACTTATGACAGATATACATGTAAGCATATGCACAAACACCACTTCAGAATGAAACTGTAACTACAATACACATGCAAGAAGTATTCATCTTCATATGAGAATGATAGCTTTCTTATGTTACAAGAGTAATATAGCTTTGACTGTCTGATTTGGTTAACAGTCAACTGATTCAGTTATGATTAAGTAGTGTTTCTGTTGTATGATGTCTTGGTATGGATTCACAGACAGTGGATAGTCTAGAATTTTTGGTTTCCATCATAGATTGAGAATTCTTTGGTTCATCCAAGAGTCTCTCATTCTGGTCGTGTGGATGTGTTCTTTACTCTAATTATTTGTATTTTCTAGTCGATTATATAATGGTGAAAAGGTGGTTATTGAGGTGGTCACTGTTGGATACATAAACCACATTGTAGCAAAGCAGAGATTCCCCTTCAGTCTGAATATTATGCAATTGATTATTTTTGGCAGACATAGCTTGACCTCTTTTCCAGATACCATGGGGTTTTCTTTAAATGTAGGTTGTCTATCCCTCTTCAAGGTGTTTAAGAGTTTAGAGGGTTTATTATTATAAAGGTTGTCTTACCCTGTTGGTTGGTTTTGGTAGCGCAAATATTCTTCATTGCTGACTATTTTCAATTCAAGTTGGTGTTCCATGCATGACATAGAGGACCGTAGCTGTCTTGACTTGAGAACTTGCAAGATCCCCAGAAATTGGGCCAAAAATTGGCTGATTTCTTTTTTTTCCCCTTTTTTTCTAAGTCTTTGGACCAAAGACATCTCAATGTACCAAGAAACAACTTAAAAGAATGTTGTCTTGCCTGAAAATAGAGCCCAAAAGGGGTGAAAATCACTGTTTTCCCAAATGGCTTGAAACTTGCAACCAAAAGTCCTTAAATCAAGGAAACCCCAATATACAAAAAAAAAAAAAAAAAAAATGGGTTGGGGTGGCCTAAAAGCTATTTTTTCCAATCGACGTGAAACTAACATCTGTAAAACACTGGGCCAAGGGACTCCCAGTGTAAAAAAATAATAATTAAAAGTTTGCTTAAATTATTAATCCAGCTAATTATTGATTGCTAAAATTTAGTCATAGAGGATCATTGCCAAAGTAATTTCTGGATAGTAAAGTGTTGACAGATATGTAAATAAAACATGCATGATGTTAAGGGAAGGGGGCTTGGCCCCCTTGGCCCTGCTCGGGTTCCTCCAATTATTTACTTAGCCCCACAAAGGGCTACTTCCTTTGACTGTCTGGTTTGTATAAATCCAGGGTAAGAAGTGCACAAATTAAATTGTACCCAAGTGAGCCCCCCCCCCCCTCCTCTTCCTCGAGCCTCTACTGGTATTGGAGTATTTTTAATGGGTAGATGTTCAAAATTAAAAAAGAAAAGAGTACTTTTGGACACTATTTTTTTATTGTTTCATTGGGTCGCAGTGGCGCCAATTTATCAAAATCTATGGGGAGGGTAAGTTTTCTTGCTTTTTTTTTCAATGAAAATACAAAAAGATATTTTCAAAAACTAGAGAGAGGAGAATAAGGCATAATGTAATGTTACTGTGATCTAGTGTTCTTATTAAAATTCTTAATTGTATTATTTTTAGAAATGGAGGTTCATCCTGACCTTGTTTATCCACTATCCAACTTCCTCGGAATTCTGCTGAGGTTGCCACCATTGTTTGCAATAGATATTCTTCTTTCATTCGACCTTGGAATTCCGTACATTCTTCCCATTCATAAAGAGGCAGATTTTGATGCTTTTACTGCTGATTTCGTTGATGATATTGTAGATATCAGTTTAAATGCAACAGTCACAGAGCCAGATGATTGGCCAGGCGTGTCAGAGTGGATGTTTTCAGTACCTGCTGCTTTGGTCAAACTGATTGCATTATTACAAGGTGATGATTATTTCAATATCTGACAATTGTAATAAGGTACATTAAGGTGTAAATTGTATTAAGGTGTATAAGGTAAGGGTAAGGTTTTGTGTAATAAGGTGGATATTCATAAGTTTAGCTCCTGAATTTCAAAGAATTTGAATCTCACCTTAAAAATAGTTAAGAAAAATGACCAATGGAATGCACTATTATTCTCTTGTTATCCAGTGAAGTAATATACATTTTTAAAGACTTATGAGTTAATCATAAAAAATGTAAAGTATCAACAAATGTCCCCCCCCCCCCCCAACAGAAAAAGAAACAGCGGTTTCTCTCCCAAGAAAATGTTTGGAGAATGCATGGAGTAGCCACAACAAATAACACTTTTCCCTAAAGAAATTAATCATACCTGGTGCTAAAGTAAGTTGCAAATAGCTTGTTACTCTTATCATGCTCTTAGCAATAGTATAATAGCTTAGACTTGGTAAAGAGTTATGTATCTCCTATTTTGTTTTCTTTTTTTCTCTGTCTCATTATTTAGAATTGATTGTTTTAAAAATTTGGAAGAGGGCTTATTTAATTGCAGATTATGAGATCCAGTGTGCTTTGGAGTGACAATGGGTCAGAAATTGCCCAGCTGCTGACTCCTTTTGGTCCTCATGGTATGCAATAAACGTTTGCAGATAGCCATCTTCACAAAAAAAAAATGTGCAAGACGTGCAGCCCCAGAGACAAAGTATCACATTGTGCAAATAGCCTATTTCAAAACACAGTTGTTATTTATTTATTTATTATTGTCACAATGTAGAAAGTTCTCGCGCATAAATACAAATATATTTTAAAGCACTTGCAGTATCTAATATGATTAAATACCAATGCAACAAAAAGAAAAAAACGACGACACCTCAGGGCCGTTTTCAAAACTAAACCTAGGATTCTCATATTCATACTGGTGAAAATAGCTATTGGGTATTGAGCTGTTACATTCTCCAAAACTTCCGGAATGTACAACATCCTCTGGAAGATGGTTCCATTGGTTACGAACCCGTGATACAAAATTTGAGCCGATTCTTCTGTTCAGTTCCGGGGGATACAAATTGAATGGGTGTTGCTATAAATGTATTTTTTGAATGCACATTGTGCATTTGTAGGAAGTTGGACATGTTAAACTTTATTGAAATCAGAACGCAATAATTTTTACTGTGTTCAAATGAACGCCTAAAGTCGGTACAATCCCTCTATCCCATCCCGCTTCAGCTTTGAATATAAATATGCTGGGCCTCTTTTAAATCGTGACTATTGAGGCGTCATTTAGAGGACAATTCTAAATAATTAAATATTGATAATTAAAAATTAATAAGATGTAATTAATTGAGTTACAATATGAAATTAGGGAATTTAGCTTTACTAAAAATATCCTACCAGCAAAAATAGAATGGTACTTATGTATTATACCAATTTTAAGTTAATCATAATGAAATATTCCAAAATATGATGAAAATATAATACTTTATTTACAAAATTATGAAAACTACAGCAGAGAATTATGGAAAGCAGGCTGCCCAGAACGCATTTTATTAAATACCTATCCTAACCAACCCTATATATTAAATATTTGATTAAAATACACCTGCTTAGTAGTTTATCTCACATAGGCTAAGCTAATTATCTCTGAGACACAGAGAAACCGATTTTACAACAGATCAAGAACAACAGTGTGGTAGCTATGATACACTAGCACCAATAGAATTGTAGCTGTGCTGAAAGCATCCATTCCTACTGTTGCTTCTACTGTGACTTCCACTTCTCCAACCACGTACTACTCAGACCCTGCCTCTCGCTTGCCTCCAGCACAGCTCCTTTTCTCTTGGTGTACATCAAATTTTTTAGTGAGTAACCCTTTACTCGAGAATAGCTCTAGACTTGCAAAATAATAATAAAATCGCTAAATAAATTTCAGTTTATGAATCGGATGTTTTAAACAGACACCTGATAGCAATGTATTGCGAAACAGCGAAGATTGTTTTATTATTCTTAGGCACTGTGGCCATAATTGTGCAATTCGAAACTGTGAGCAAACATTCGAAAGTCACTTGGCAACATATTATTGAAATGATACTTGTTTTCATTTATCATACATTTTCCTGGTGTATCTGTTTTCTTTATCTCTGTTTTACTTTTGCTTTATCCATTTTGCAAAAGTGCACATTTGTGCCCATTTTTATAAGGTAGGGTGTTACCTACTATAACCTAGTCCCAACTTTTTAGTTACTTAAAGAATTGTTTTAGGTTTTATATATTTATTTTTGCTACTATTTTTATAAAATTTTGGAACAGTTTTTGGTAAGCATAAAGGTTTCGTAAAAGAAAAATTAGAACAAAATACTGTGCTTACTTTGAGACTGTTTAAAGTTGAATCCAAATAAACTTAGGAATTTAATTGGAATTTAAATTTTAGCAAATATTTGTTTGTTCTGACATATTCTCTAGTTCAACGATCATGAAGTTCTGTTAAAATTCCCGATGGAAAAAAAGAAGAAAAAATACTTGTTGTTGCTGAGATCAGTTTCTGTTAGTGTTTCCGGATCTCTAGCTCAAAGACTAGAAAACTCGAAATGGGGGGGGGGGGGGGTTGCCCCATTCTCGCTGGTACCTTAACTTCTAATTAAAATACAATTAATTTAAATTCAGAATTAATTAAAGTTGTTGAATACAAAAAAGAAAAAACACGTAAATCGTTGAGCCTGATCCTACAGAAGCAGCCTGTTTCAGCGGAGGAAGCAAATGAATGTACTGATAAATGAGTGCAAAAATATAGCCCTTTAGCGGGTCACAGTCTCGTGTGTTTTGTTTTCGTAGATATATCATTGATGAAAAGGAACTTAAACTTTCTGAAAAGCGCTGGGAAAATCTTGCTGAAGAAAAATAGAAAGATTGTTTAGGGCCATTATTGGCTTAGGGCCAATTTTTACGAGGACGAGAGTTGCACTTGTGCTTTCAGTCAACCGACATCAAAAGGCTGGGTCATCTTTCTTTTTTTTTTGCTTGTATGCACTTGTCTCGCCTTAGATCCTCCTGTGCCTCCAGAGGCGCTTAGGGCGTCCAAGAAGAGTTGCCAGTCATCTCTCATCGCTGCAGCTGCCCAGACATCTTCCCATTCGGATTGGATTGAGGTTGGTGAGGTCAGCCCGGTAGCTGCGTCGTAGGGTGTTTTTGGGGCGTCCTCTTCTTCTGGTATCATGTGGCTGCCACTAAAGGACGACCTTAGGTATTCGAGTTTTGGGCATGTGCATCACATGCCCGAGATATCTCCACTTCCTATATTTGATCACTTTGGTTATCACTTATCAGTGGCTGAGATGTCTTCTTTCGTATAGTAGCGTTTGTTACTTTTTGGACCAGTGGATAATTAGAATGCGCCTTAAATACATGTTTTTGAACTCGATAAGTTTCTTTTCAAGCATTTGGTCTATGCAAGGCCGAACCCAGAGGGGGGTTAGGGAGTTTTGAACCCCCTCCCCCCCCCCCCGAAATGTTTGTCTGACTCGTAAATACGTAACAAAAATGGATATAAACAAATTTTGTAAGCGTTTTTTGAGGTTTTTTT
>JAQQPU010006861.1:18146-33332 GCA_029168905.1 Artemia sp. Kazakhstan ARC1039
CCCCCCCCCCCCCGAGTATAAAATAAACTTTATATCTTTACTTGAAAAATTGAGACAAACCCTTGTCTGCTATCAGGGTCGTGTCCAGATTTTTTATTTATTTTTTTTTTTGGGGGGGGGGGGTTAGTGGGTTTTTTCCTTTTTTTATTGAAAATACCAAAAAATAATTGGTGCCCCTGTATCTGATAATCCGTTTGCTAAAATGGGAAGATACTAGTTGAAAATACTAGGCTTTGCAGACTAGACTAGTGCAGACTTCAACTAGACTAGTTGAAAATACTAGGCTTCGTGGTGCTTCACTCGCCATGGTGCTTCTCGGCGTTTTGCATTCAACTTTTCAGTTGCCACGGCTGTTGTACGTAGTTCCGAAGGCGACATGCTACAATTTATCACTTTTTTTCTGAAGGAAAACTTGTCGATCTTTTGCACTCACCTCTTCAATCGCTGTGACTGCAGTAATTCTAGTGGCTTTGTACTGCAACCAGGGCCGTATCTAGTATTCTTGTTCAGGGGGAGGGGTTACAAAAAAACGCATAAAAAATTAGTTTTACGACTCGTTTCTACGAGTCGGGCAAACATTTCGGGAGAAAGGGGGAGGTGGGTTGAAAGCCCCTCAGTCTCCCCTGAATACGGCCTTGTAAAACAAGTTAGTCTTATAGAAGGGCTACAAAACGAAAATCTAGGTTTGAGTTTTTTTTTTACTATTCTTAAAAAGCAGTTGATTGCGGAAAAACTTATTTTTTGCATCAAAAGTCATTGATACAAAGGTCAAAACAAGTTCCAAGTCATTAGCTTTGTTTTCGAAACAGGAAGGAGATGTCATCCCTGTCACATCCAAAATTCCTATTTGACTTTTTCACTCTTCTCAGATAATTGTAATAAACTATTAATTACTTTTTTCTCAGAGGGAGGTCACCAGGACAATCTAGATCAGGAGGATCAAGGTGTGATAGAATATTGTTGTTTATTGATCTCCCTTTTAAGAATAGCTTAGAAAACAATTTTGGTATATCTGGTTGAATATTAACTGCCCTGCTAATCTTCCTTGCAAGGAAAATAAACACTTCGACACAGAGCCATATGCAGGGAGGGATTACCCTGTTCGAGTCCACCATCCCAAAAAATTCGCGATTCCAGTAACAAAAATGCATGTTAACAAATTTTTGTTATGTTTTGTAAAGTTTGTTTGCAAACCACCCCCCTCCCCCACCCGAACAAAAAACCTGGATACGGTCCTGCTTCGACGTATTGATGACAATATAAAGTACGAGTATATGGGCTGAACCAAAGAGTATGGGTAAATTTAAGAGTGGAAACTGGCGCTGGTGTCCACAAAAAAAACTATGAACACCATCTAACGTTTGGTAACACTTGTAATTTTTCAAGCTTCGTAATCGTTTTTTGTCAGGAACTGTGATTAAACACTTATTTCTACCCTAATTTTACCAATTACACTACTTATTCTGATTACTGCACTAAAAAAATGCCAAGCGTCGCCGCTAGATGGCGCTGATAGTTTTTTTTTTTCGACACTAGCACCAGTTCCCACTCTTATAAGCTACCCATACTCTTTGGACTGGTCCAGTCGAAAGACAGGACAGGATTTAAGAATTTTACCTGCATATCTCAGAGTGACAAAAAGCGGCGTTTATTGTCTTCTGAATTACTGCAGCCATACTACTTATGCCTTTTTAGTGGGTCTTGTTCAAATAGTAACGGAAATTTTCCAAAGGGTTTAGTTGATTAAGCATGGCTAGCCACATCATGGTTTTTTGTCGTTAATTTTTTTTTTGCAAGCAATTGTTGAAAAGCAACTGTTAAATTTTTAAGGACGGTGCCCGTAAGGTTGACTTTTATCAATTTTTGAGTAGTTGAATCAGGTTATTGGAACGAGTTCCCAGGTGATATCTGCTAAACATTTTCAATGTTTTTCTCGTGTTTGTTCTTATTGTAAATAATGCCTGTATTTTCAAGTGCCATCATTCATCAACCTCTTTCTAATAATTTCTAAGAGTGACTTAATACCACATTTTAAAAAAACTCTCAGGAAAATGAGGGTAGATGCCAATAAACAGGAGTGAATAAAACATTAAGTCAAAGTGGTATTTGTCCCTACGTTCCCGAGTTATATTTATCCCCCCTCCTCCCAACATAAATAAAAGTTATAAATAATAAAAATTACACAACAAATAGCGAAAATTCAAGAGGTTGGAAAGTAAATAAATCCACCCAAGTTATCCACCAAATTATATTTCTGATGAATTTTCACAGACCAAGTAATTTATTGGTATTAACAATAAATTTCGATGAATATAAATAATGGGAACTTTGACGGAAACATCAAGAAATGAACTTAGATCTATGATTTAGTGTCAGATTGAGATAATTTTGCATAATTGCCTAATCGTTTTTGTAATATATTTATACTGCCCAGACATCAATTATAATCTTAGGTGGAAACATCCCTGATCTGAGGGAGGCCGTGGTCAGAGCGTAGTTCAATGCTTGCGGCTTGAGTAAAATCAAAGAAAGTGTTGTTTTACACAGCTACTCTTTAGGAGGGAGGGGGGGCTACGTTCCTACTCCACTCCAATCAGTAGGTTTGTTGTGCATTAGTAAACTAAAAGCTTGGTCAAGACATATAAAATGAGAAAAGAATGGGCCGGAAATGATGGCACTTTAGGGAAAACATTGAATGGCGATCAAGGGCGTATCCAGGATTTTTTTTTTTTCGGGGGTCCAGAAAACTTTATTTATATGCAATTTTGTTACGTTTTTACGAGTTGGATAAGAATTGGGGGGGGGGGGTCAAGCCCGGAAACCCCCCTTCCCCTGGATACGGTCTTGATGGCGATTGTTTGACACTTAGAGTGTGTTTTTGTAATTTTGAACTGTGATATATGATAGTAACGAAATAAACCGAGTTTAATTGCGAAAATAATTGTCAAAAAAGGTAAAGCAATAGAAATTCACATAAGGTAGACTTTTTTCATTTCTCGGATGTCATAAATCTCCTTCGTTTTGGGGCACACAACGATTCCCTCATTTTCAGCAGCCAGGGCTTGCAAACTCTGCAAAGAAAAATTAAAGATGAATAGGTGTTGCCGCCCCCATAGCCCCCAGGTCATGTTAAATTGATTTTCAGTTACGCTTTTAACCTTCTAGCCTCCAAAAAAAGTCTTGAAACTATTAAAGGTTCTCCGATTCAATTCTGACACTAATTGATTAGCAAACACTGTTTTAAATAAAATTTTGCTGGAATTCGTCAGCTTTCCCATTTGAATCCGGAAAATATTCAGTAGATTCCATGTCACCCAGTGATCATAAGAGGAAGACCTTGTGATGAAGTGAAAGGTAGTCTCAGCAAGAATCTGGATAAAGCTGACGCAGGAGTTGAGCCGGCTGGCAGAAAAGGGCATGGGAGGTAAGCTAGCTGCACTCCAGTTAATTTTTGCCTGTAAAAAGGACAGTAGAACTCTTAATTGAATAGGGCCTTTTCAAAGTTTCTACATTACTACATCTCAGCCTGGTAGAACTCCGGCTTAAACATAATACTTACATAGCAAAAATGTACTTACCAATATGTATGCAATAGCTCTGTGGCGTATTTATCGTTCATGGGTTATGGGACGGAAATAGATCAGGTGAAACCATTCAGTGTGAAAATCAAATTAAGTTTAGTAACAAATAACTCAAAAATTGTCTCACAATTATGCAAAAAAACGACTTTACGACTAACGAAGTTAGCCAAAATCTATTTCCAATTACCCACTTATGCCAAAGAAGTTAACCCTAAAGAAAACAATAAATCTCAGAAAAAAAAGCATAGTCTATTACGAGTAATCCGATCGTTCATGGTAGCGAACCGTGAGTGAAGAGTGGGAGATATCAATCGCCCAAGTTAAACGAAGGTCTTTTGTTTAAGGTTCATTGAGTATATTTAAATATATATTTCGAGCGAACGAAAATTAATTCAAAAACTAGTTTTTCTTGGGAAAGTGAAGAGCGAAATTGAAACTTAAAACTAAAATAAATTATTGCTTTGCCAATAAATGTTTTTACTTTTATAACTTTAATAAATCAAGTAATATTAACATTTTGAATAATAAATATCAGTATATGTATATTGAACTGACAATGCACATTCTTTTGTATTTTTTTCAGTAAAGTGCAAATTACGTTCTGGCCTTGGGAAGGCATAGAGGTTTGGAGCCAAACTTATGTTAGTTTCTGCTCGTTTTGAGTTTGACTCGGTTATTTATTGTAATTTCTGTTTGTTTTGGGTTTCATTTGTTTATCGATGCTGATTTGTGGTAGTTTCACGCTTGGTAGATTATTTGATTTTATTTTTGCTCATTTTTTGGTTTAATAGAGTTCTTTACTTTTCTTTGAAAAATTTATTTTGTGGAAAAAGTTTTTTTTAATTAATTTCTGTTCGTTTTATATTGACATAGTCTTTTCAGGGAAAAAGAAAATAATAGTTTAAATCTTTTCGTTTTTTTAAGACTTTATAATTTGGCCTGCTATTTGTATGCTGGAGAAAATTTTTCAGCAATTTTTAACAACATACGATACGCCCTTTTAAAAATCTGGACACAAATAAGTGTTTAACTGAGTTTCATACCTCCTCTAGTTGACCTGAAATAGAAAAATTGATACCATCCGCAAAAAATCTGTTTACTTTCTTTGATAGGTTTGATACACTTACACTATTTTGATTTGATTAAATTTTAAGAGCCGAAGTAGCCCCGAAAGTTTGAACATAATACCCTCAGTCGTTCTTGGAATACTGCTGAGATGCCTTATTGGAAATTAGTATTAACACAGTGCATTTTAATTTAATCTTAAGGCAACATTTAGTTTTTAAACATAATGGGGAAATGGGAGGGTTGGCGTGGGAGGGGGATTAGTTTCCCTCCAATCACTTCCAACTATTAAAAAGGGCACTAGCCCTTTCTATTTTCAATCGAATGAACCCTTTTCGAAGTTTCTACGACAACTCCTTCAATACGAAGTGCCCTGGTCTAAACAACAACAAAAAAAAATAATACATTGTACCCACACCGCTCTTTACTATAAAAAGTCAAGCCTTCCAATCACTTTCGACTATTAAAAAGGGCACTAGGCCTTTCAATTTCCAATCGAATGAGCCCTTTATGAGTTTCTACGTCAACGCTTTCTATGAATACCTTATATGTCCCCAGGGCATAAATTACAACCCTTGCCCTGAGGGCTGTGATATATGGAAAACAAATTACTCGGACGAATTTGAAATTCCTGAAAAATGAGAGCCAAGAGAACGTCATGGAGGACTTTCTATGAAAGTATAGTCAGATGAAGCTAGTAATAGGCTACTAAAGACTCTAAAGAAAGATCACCGGGCGCACTTGGGAAGTATGGCGAGAGTAGATGGTATTCTCACAGAAGACCCGGAAGAAACCCTGAACCGCATGCTTGAAATACATGTAAAAGTCTCTGAAGAAAATAGTCCCATGCCAGCTTATTTTATAAATCCAAATATGGAGGAGGAGAAGCTGGCGTTCCGAATTGTAAGGGAGGGCTGTGTCAAAAAAGCTGTGGATGATTTTCAGTCTTATAAGACCCTTGGATAGGATATACCCTATAATGCTACAGAAAGGATGAGAGAAAATACAAACCTATTATATAGGTATTGCAAAGACAAACCTCGCGTTGGGGTATATCCCACGTGCATGGCTCAAGGTCAGGGGCGTTTTCATACCTAAACCAGGGAAAGAAGACTACTCAAAGCCCCGGTCTCATAAAATGATTGCGTTAGCCTCCTTTCAATTGAACCTTTCAACTGATGGAAAGATTGATTCCTGAGTTTCTGATAAGTAATCCGGAGACGAGGAACACGATATTCGAAGAGCAAACGGGGTTTAAGATAGGAGGCTCTACAGACACTGCGGTTCACCAATTGGTGTCGCGGGTAAATCAAACCCTAGAATGTAAAGAATACGCCTTAGACCCATTCCTTGACATAGAAGGAGCATTTGATAATGCTACCTTTGAATCCATAGAAACGGCCACTGAGCAAGCAAGATCGGATATATCTATTCAGAAATGGAATTCTTATATGCTCATGAATCGACAGATAGTCTTTGAGCTAAGGGGAATAAAAAATCGAAGACTGTTCAGAAAGGATGCCCATAGGGGGGGGGGGATAATCTCCCCATACATATGGAACCTGATCCTAAACAGCCTGCTGAATTTTTTAAAACAGCAATCCGGATATAGGCAGGTATATACGGATGACCTACTGTCATTACTGAGAGGAAAATGTCTAAGGACAGTGTTTGAATTGGGACAGCACATGCTGGACAAAATCCAAATGTGGTCACAGAATCATAAACTACGCTTAGCACCTGAAAAGAGTGGAGTAGTAGTATTCACAAAAGAGGAAATGGCAAGCTCCCTTTGCTGTAAAAATATACGATCACCCGTTTTTCCTGAAAAAGCAGGTGAAATACTTAGGGGACATAATTGATCACCAACTGAGCTGGAAAGCTCTTTGTCTTGAAAAGGTACCGAAAGCCACAGCTTCTTTAATTCAAAGTCAACGACTAATGGGAAAGAACTGGAGCTTGACTCCCAATGAGACAATTTATATCATGTATATAAGATGGTAATTAGACTGATTCTGTCATATGGAATAGTGGTTTGGGTGAATTTGCACCCTTAATAAGGGTGCAGAGACTAGCATGCCTAATGATTACATCAGCATATCATGGAACCGCTACGGCATCCATGGAGCTTATCTTGGGACTTTGACCGGTAGAAAATTTTCTAGAGGAAGAAGCACTAAAAAATGCTGTTAGACTAAGGATAAATGGTCAATAGACCCAAACATAGCAGATACAAAATGGGAAAAGTATAGACCATGTTGGTATCTGTAGCCAGTGCAAGAAGCTGTAGATGCCTAAAGATAATACTATCCCAACAATAAAACTGGAGAGGCAATTCAAAATTGTCAGGAAGGACAGAAATGAAGTGAAGCAGGAGATAAAGCTGATCCACGTAAGTAACGCGATAATATGTTATACTGATGGTTCGCGGTTTGATGGAAAATCTGGGACAAGAGTAATACTTTATCAGAATACTATACTACTATATGCAAACTCCGATTCAACCGGCTGCTTCTAGCAAGCTTGTACAGCGTCATCGCTCTACCTTACTTTTTATATGCCACGCCCTTCTGGAAACTTCTCACTAAACTGACCAGAATAAAATCGGAGCGATGTATTTTCGTTTTGCGAAGTATTTGCTTCGTCTACCTCCGTGGTATAGGAATTCGCATGTAATTGAAAAATTTAAAGTCGCAGACCCTGACGTTGCCGTCGCTAGACGAATAGCGAAGCATAATAGACAAATACGCCGAAATCTACACGAATGGTCCCATCTGCTCATTCAGTGGTTCAATGATTCGATTTCTTTGTTGGTTCAGTTTGTTTTAGTTTGTGTCTTTTTTATTCTTTTTTATTCTTTTTTTTAAGTGCTCCGTCTTGTTGTGTGTTAATTTGACGGGGTTTTTCAATAATAAATAAACACTCCCAATGTGAACAAGGAGGTAATCAGTTATCACCTGAGAAAATTTGCTAAAGTTTTTCAGGCTAAAATGTTCGGAATAGAACGGGCAGCTGGAAGACTGTTGGAAAGGGAAACTACAGGAAAAGGTATATGTATCTTAACTGACAATCAAGAATGCCTAAAGGCTCTTCAGAATGTAAAGAGCCGGCAAAATAGAGAACTGGAATGCTATGAAGCCCTGAATAGCTTGGCATCCAAAGGAAGCTAAATTACCCTGATGTGGATCCCAGGGCACTCTGGAATAAAGGGTAATGAGATGGAAGATGAAGCAGCTAAGGCTGGGACATCACTGAGATATTATGGCCCAGAACCTTCCATCCGAATTTCTGGAGTTGCTGGAAGACGGCAGTGAGGGGTTACAGTGATGAGAGAGCGGGACAAACTTGGCATAGAAATGTGGGGTGTAATGAAACAAAGGAACTACTCACCAAATTCAACCCCACCCTGACTAAACATTTTCTACAACTGAAAAGGCCCGAAACAATAATGGTTACAGAAGCCATAATGCGAATTGAACATTTTGGGAAACATCTTTCCCGAATAGGGAGGGCTGAATCCCCACTATGCCAAAAGCTGACATTGCCACTGTGGAAACAAGAAGGTGTCTGATAGAAGAATGTCAGGATGAGACACCGACTTGAGATATTTCAGAATGTTATTGTTAAGCTGGAGGACATAGTAAGGTAATGAGAAGTCCGACAGCTGGCAAGATATATGGTAAGGGTGGGGAGGCCAAACTCATCACTGCCCCCCCCAACCATAAATAGAGCATAGTTTTTGGGGTGTAGTACTGTAGAGGCAATGGACCTTGAAGGCCTGAGCCTTACTGATAGTGGGTCCACCCCTCCTAATAATAATAATAGTATCTTCCTTATTTGAAAGCTGAACCTTAATGAATTTCTGTTGGTTGCTTAATTGAATAGCGCTAAATAGCAATTTTAATAGCAACTTATTATTTTAATAGCAACTTAAATGAGCTGAACTGTGCCTTAAAGGCAATTTTAAATATTGGGGTACTAAATGATTAAATGTATCAAAAGTTGGGAAGACGAAGTTGCTTAGACTAGGAATAAATGAAGGGAAAAGGTTGAAATTTCTATTATATAGCGTTAGAACTGTCAATTGGACCACGTAAGACCCCCCCCCCCTGGAATTCAGTTTATGGTCGCCCATATATGAAACATTAAGTTGTACGAAGAATGTGATTTGAATCGACTTTCCGTGGTTGTATTGAAAGAAAAATTAATATTTCTACATCATGTTTTACGGATGGAGGGTGACAGGTTGCCAGAGATTGTGCTTTTTAACCATCTATCTGAGACCCAAAAAAAAAGATCGTTCCCGAATGGAGTGGGTAGATCTCATAAGGACGGATTTAAAGGAAATGGAACATAGGAGGGCGTAAGAGTGAAGCATTGAATAGATTAGAATGGAGGAGGAAAGTCGGCACTTATATTGTGCCCAGGCGCCTTGGTGCTGCACTGAGTTGTTAGTCGTAGTAGCAGTAAAATATGTAACAAAGATATGTTAATAAATTACATAGGTAAGATATAGGGAGACGCTTTCTAATGGGAAACCTTCTAGGAATACTTCACAAAGTTTCGCTTTCAATCAGGTATACCAGCCAGATTTCGAATGACGACGTCGCTAAATCATTTTCACTCCAAAAAATTTATAATCCTGGTTTCACTCTTCAAATTATATTCTAATAATTTTTCAGGTTGCGTAACTCTTAATTTTAATTTTACGTAACATGGCAATTTCGTTTCTTTCCTGAAAAGGAGATCCGGATGGGGGAATGTGTTTCAACAAGGAACTATATCTCTTCCTTCCATTAAATAAATTAAAGAGGTGTGAGTTAAAGAGGGTGTTTAAAGTCCTGGGGTGTTTAAAGTCCAAAATCACTAAGTTACTTGATTTTCTTATTGTGTAAAACGTGTTTTTTTTTTAATTGCGAAAATTATTTGGATTACGGGTACTCAAACAGCAAAACACATTAAATAGAAAACATGGTTCGTAATACTTTGGAGTATTTAACAATTTTTGGGGAAGTAATCTTTATCTCCTTAAGTTTCTTCCAACCAATAGATAAAAGCCAAAAAGGCAGGAGCATTGACGGCCGGGCCCCCAAACTACTATATTTTACATAATTTCTAGGCAGTTTTTATTCAAATTATGAAATTTTGTAAATCCCCCCCCCCCCCCAAAAAAAAAGAAAGAAATCCTGCGAACGTTCCTGTAAATAATTTCTAAGTATTCCAGGAAAGCAAAATCATTCTCTCCCCTTGCGCTTGCAGGACCTCTTGACTAAATTGTTTCGAGGATAAAAACAAAGTGCTCCTTCACATGTCAGGGATTTTAAACAAGAAGAACATGTCCCCATGTCCCATTATTTTTTTATGATATTTTTTTTTTTTTTTTAGTTTCTTGAATTAGAAAGTATTAGAATAATTTAGATTTTAATTTGGCCGAACTAGGAAATAAAATGCACCCAAAAAAACTACTACTACTACTTACATTTCACTGCAGCACCATCCACCTCAAACCAACCTAGCTGCGCCCACTCATCCTTCACCCCAATCTATTCAAAGCTCTCCTCTTTACCCCTCCCTTAAAATTCCAATCTCCGTTAAAACCTTCCTTATGGTGTCTTCTAACTCCATTAGAGAGCAACTAGACGTCGATAATTTCGAAGCCCACACTGGCTTTCCATGACGATGAATAAAAAGTGCAAATAGGGATAAATCCTTTTAATAGACAGTGATAAATTTCACAAAACAAATACTAGATATTTCGGTCACATATGCAGTGACCGTCATCAGTAGTTTTTGTGAAATCTATCACTGTGCAATTAAAAGGATTTATCCCTATTTGCACTTTTTATTTATCGACTAGACGTCGATTAGAAACTTTACTTGAGAGTTAATAGTGAAACCAGGAACACAGTGGGATGAAAAAAGCGCGTAGGCACTGTGTAACCTCAGGTGACTTGATGTCATGATGAGTAATAAGGCTAACTAGAAGACCCAAGATAACTAAAACCTCATTACCTTTTCTCCATAGACATATCCATTAGGAAGCATCATTGGTACATTATCCGAGTTCATAGGCTGACCTGAGATGGAATCAATGAGTCGCGATTGAGAGCAATGAGCATAAGGTGAGTTTTTGGCGAGCTCATTGAGTAGCTCCTCACAAATGGGACAATCTGGATTCTTCTTGTCACGACTGCCGTAGCATTGTCTACAATTAAAAGTTTGATTAAGCGAATATGAAAATGGGAAAACCAATTTCGACTTAGATTTACGGATTGGTGCATCAACCAATAAACTAATATTAATAAGTAATAAATTGAACAATTAAAATATAAAACAAGATAATTTAAATAATAAATTAAGCAAAAACAAATAAACTAAATAACAGATAAAACTAAATACACAAACTATTTCAATTTGGATTTCAAGTCAAACACTTCGTGACAACGAACTGTAAGTAAGGAGCAACTCGGCCCAATACAGAACGAAAACTAAAAAAAAAGGAATTTTGATAAACCAAAGTTTGATACGCACTTTCCGCTAAAATTTGATTTTGTCTGAATTTTTTTAAGAACGACTTTTGTAACACAAGGGCCGTTGAATTAGGACAAGAAGTTGTTTTGAAGTACTAAGAAACTTTAGCGTAAAGAGCGAGGGATTGAAGAGGGGGTAGCCCCCTTCATATACAGAATAATATCTGTTTGTTTTAATTTTAATGTTACTCCTTATGTTCAGTTGGAGTTTTTTTTCTTTTTTCTTTTTTTTTTAATAGCAAAGAAGCACAAGAATCACTGTTTTAACCGGCTTACACTTTATTTCTATTAGACTTGTTATAAATGCTATATCTTGCGTAAACAGAATCGATGAGTATATAAACAACGGTGTCCCACAAGGGCCGCAAGTGACCCGCCTTGAACTTTTTGTCGGCCTGCGAGGTGCATCACACTTACAAAAATTATGGCCAAAGTAGTGAAAACCAATCTATTATCAAAATACATATTTTTGCATCCATATATTTAATAATTCACTTTCAAAATAATGTCGCTGTTCAAGGCCGTATGAACTTACTGAGTTTGAACCCCCCTTCCCCCCAACCCGAAATTTTTGTCCGACTCTTAAGAAGTAATCAAAATGCTTACAACAATGCAAGTTTAATCATACTTACAAAATATAATGGCCAAGGTAGTGAGGACCGATGTATTAACAAAATACGTATTTTTGCAACCATATACTTAAAAATTCACAGTCGAAATTATCCTCACCGCTGAATGCTGAATACAGGGCTTGAACCCCCCCCCCCTCTCCCCAAAATTTTTTCCTACTCGTAAAAATTTAACAAAAATGCATATAAACAAATTCTTGATAATTTTTTTGTAAACTCTCCCCCGGCCGTATCTGACATTTTCACACTAAAGCGGTTTCTAACAACCGTTTGCACAGCTTTTTCTCAAATGAAAGATTAGCAAGTTAATTTAGATCATGGGAGAGGGATTAAACTTTGATTGGACAGTACATTGCCTGCTGATTCTCCTTTTGAATACAGCGCAACAAATAGTTTTTGGAAGAAATTTCATAGGTTTGAAAATTTCAGATACCTTTTTTAGCTGTAACAGCGACGTTGCGAGAAAAAAATCAATTTTGATGTTTAAAAGATTTTGGAAAATTTACCAAACTAACAGTCAAAATCGAAAATATGCTTTTATATCACTTGCTTCACAAAGGAGTAATTCTCCAATTGGAAAAACCTGGCGCAAAAGCTTGTTAGCGATTTTGGTTCCACTTTCACTTGCGAACCTTTTTTTTCTTTTTTTTAAGAAAATTGACCTAACAAAGAACACGCTCATACATAACTTACGCAAACCTGTCAAACCAATAAGGATGTGCAAATTCACAAATTGACATTGATTTGCAAGAACTAAGCATTTAAAACAACACATTAATGAAAAAAAAGTGTTTTATGATGTATATTTAAGTTATACTTATATATTTATTTTTATTTTTAGTGCTACACACTTCTTTACAGAGTGCCTTTGATATCATCGCTATTCCATTATTTGTGTTTAGATATAAGAATAATAGTAAACACAACAGTAGCTAACTATGTTTCAATTTTTCATTCCAAATGTCTATAGTGGGTTTCAATATAAAATGAGAAGAGATAATTTCATAAAACTATTTCTAAAATAATTTTGATTGTCCATGAACTAAACAGAATAATAATGACCTGATATGATCTATATGTAGTCAGATATCCACATTCTCACAGAGTTAGAAAGCTAAGCAAGTCTAAAAATCTTTAGACGCATAAAAAAAGTTGTTACATTTTTTTAGTCGACTAATTTAGGACGAAAACTTACAAAAATTATATTTTTCATTAAATATATTCAATAAAAAGGTCATTCGTTATATCTAACATTTTAATTCATAGGCGTGACTCAAACCGAAATTTCATGGTGAAGTAATAGAATTTGGCCTAGGTTGGGTCCTAGAAGAATATGCGCATCCAATTTTTTTTCATTTATCAAAATTCTTGAAGTCAACCCAAAAGATGAGGGAATCCCCCCTAGTTTAAAAGCAAAGCTTGTATTTCAATGTAAGGTCTTAATTTCAAGTATTAGGCTACAAATTACTCGATTTCAAATTTTTGTTTCATATTCTTTTGGTTATTTATGTCTTCATTGTAGTTTCCATGTTTTGGCTGCATCCTTGAACTCTGGGGAAAATCCCAGAATTTTAAATACCAGCATGGGACTTGATTAGATTGTACCCCAATAGATAAAGTAATAGATATCCTCCCAAACCATTGCTAGCGCTTAGGGCGTCGAATTGACCTTGCTGCGGCGGGGCTCGAACTCGGGACCAGTATTAACAAGCAGAGCATCAATTTACTGCGCTACAATATCATCACAATAGAGCCTTAGGCTAAATCTAATTATTTTTTGTTTGGAACGAAAAGAAAAAGAAATTAAACAAAAGAAGAATAAATGGCCACTTATATTGAGAGGAGTGTAAGTTAGGATTAGGTTTCTTATAGTATCATGAAAACCGTTGGCTTGGAATGGTTCAATGTAACTTAAAACTACTTGTTTTTAATATCAAGAAAAAACTAATTTTAAAGACCTAATTACTTAATTATCTAACAGAAATACCTAATTAGAAATACCTAGTTTAAGTACCATAAACATTAAAAATTGAATCTGATAGTTTGTTTTGATTAATTGGAAACCTAGACACCCTATATATATTCTTTAAAAATTAGGAAAAATTTGGGAATTTAACATTAAAGCGTAAAATTAACTAATTCGTTTTGCTTCTTTTTTTTGCTATTCAACCTGAGAACACTTAAGAAAATTAAGACACTGTCGTAAAAACTTCCTCATTTCGAAACAACCAAAAATTTAGATATATTTGGTAGTTTAAGAATTTACGGTTATGAAATAGGAGACAATAAATTAATCAAAAACGGAAAAGATGAACACTATTTTCGGTAGAGATGCTGTAGAAGAATAAATCTTGTAGAAGAAATAAAATGTGCCATCGATACAAAATGAGAAATGTTTTTGGCATACTACAAAATAACTCATTATCATTTTTACATATTAATAAATGAAGAAAATGTCAAATAGATAAGAAAATAAATTAATGATAACTCCACTTAAAATAGGATTAGCTTCCTTACGGTGTTTTAAGAACAGACAGTCCAGCTTGAAGAACAGCTGAGAAGACAGACTGAGTACTCAGTTGAAATAATCTGTAGTTTTCTGAACGAAACTCTTCAACTAGATGGCTCCACCGATCTGGATCTAAGAGATGTTTATAGGGTGAGATTGTATCTGAGGTTGAGAAGGCGAACATGCCTGTGCACTGTTGAACTTCCTCAAAACAAACATCTTCTTGACCTACTAAGTATTTACGCGCATGTCTGAAAACAAAACAAAAAAATAAGACATAAATCATACTTTTTCGCAATTTTGTCGGGGCAAATGAACACTTGTGATGACATGACATTTATGAGAGGGAGGAGGTCGTAAGAAAAGATTTAAGACAAATAGGAGCTTCAAAAAAGGGAGTAGAGAGTCAATTTTTGAACAAACGGGGGCTGAGGGGGAGTATTCGCAGATGTTATGACCTTAGGTGGTTTGATATTGCAAGTTGTCTGTATTATTATTATTATTATTCATTTATTGCCCGTAAAAAAAGGAACATAGACGGAGTAATCACTAAAGTAACAAAAAGATAGAGGAAAAAAGCACACATCAAAATCCAAATATATCACAAAAAAAAAATAAAAAAATATAAAAAAAAAAAATAATGAAAATAAAAAAAATAAAAAATAATAAAAAAAAAAAAATTCATTACATACATTACATTAATACAAACAAACTACTGTGAATAAATTGTTGACCATGGATGATTAAACATACTTTGAAAACGGGATAGAGATTTATTAATTCTAATGTTAGGGTCAGCTAGCTTATACAAATGAATGATTTTACGGTTTCTTGTCCAAGGGGGCAAATGTAAAAGATATTTAGCAAATCTG
>JAQQPU010006862.1:7569-41022 GCA_029168905.1 Artemia sp. Kazakhstan ARC1039
CCCCCCCCCTCTCACCTCCCTCCCGTTGGATCCGCCACTGACATTACCAAGGTCAGCATCTCACAATTACGCTACGTCTTTCACATCAGTGTAAAATGCCAAACCAGAGCTAAGTTCAGCAAGGTCTCCTTTCATAGCAGACGTAACTAAGGCCGTCCCTCTGGTCTTGGGCTTACTATATAGTAGATAGAAACAGTGGGAATGTCCTCGTTAATCCATTCATGTTCATCACTAATTAGATTAAAAGTTATTTGTACATCAGTGTAATAAAAACTTGTGTCCTGGTTCCAAGCTAATTCTAAAGCCCAGCCTCCAATCCAAGGCAGGGCAACAACCTGCAAGACAGTAGCGAAATTCAACCTGTAGGGAGTGGTGTAGAAGACAACTGAGTAAAACCACTGGTCGATCTTGATTCAGGAATTCCTAATCCCCCATAAGGTAGCAGTGGACTTGATCCCATTAACGTCAACATTGAATTAAAATCAAGTAGTTTCTGGTATCACGCCATGGCTAATTCGAGATAAAGCCAAGACAGATAGTGTGAGTGAGAGCCAAATCTGGCATAAGCCTTTTTTAGGAGAACAGAAAAATCTCCGAGTACTGAGTACTAAGTAGGAAGCTACTCTATACGACTGCAACTTTCCTTAGAGACCTACAAGGAGCAAATAAGATTCACCAGAAGCTAGGTTCCATATCAAACGTCTCAGCTTCCTTATCGAGAAATCAGATCCCCAGGATAAAGGCTTGGCTGGTTAGACTATCAGCCTCGACACGACTATCCCCCCTGAGGGCCTACCCTGTTTAAGGGAGGCTCCAAGTTCTCAACCTAAATAGCCTGTCCCTGCCAAGTCTAGTCCTACCACGATAGACTTGTTTCTGGGGAGTGAACAGACCCGAGGAGTGGCAAGCGAGGCCACTCAGCTCCCATCCCAGGAAGTTCAAAGCAGTCTTTTTGACACCAACCCCTACGACCATCCCTTCGTGAGCACTGAGTGTCTCTCACCTCGAATGGGCGACCTTTTACGGAGGCTGCCCAGGGGTTTCAACACTGCTTACTTACTGCACCTACACATTCATCTATATTCATACAATTTTTTTGATGGGCAGGTTCGTACGTTGCTACCCCTGTTCGGTGCTCCCGTTTTGGGGAACCCCATATCCTGAGGACTTAAACATATATGATTCAGGCCAAACAGAAAAAAATTGGTCTTTTTGGGCCCCAGATTTTTTTTTGGTTGGGGGGGGGGGTGGACTGTGCATCTAAACTTTTTTTATCCAGTAAGTTTCTCTTGACACAGAGGATTACAGCTCACGTTTCAACTTACCAGAAAAGGAATATGACCTATTTTCACACCCCAGTCTTCCCCTCCTATAAGAAAATGTTTGACCCTTCTTACCTAGAGACAGATAGCTGAAAGTTCCGAGCCAATCGCACACCCAAAGTCAAACAAGCCGCCGTTATGTCATTATAAAATCAATCTGTAAACAATTGACAATTTGTGTTATTTACGCCATAGGAGTTTTGGGGTTCATGCTATCCCCGAAGCCATATTTATTGCACCTTTTGACTATTTTCAACAGAAAGCCATATCAAAATTCTGATCGGATGTCTTGGGGGTTAAAAGGGGCACAGGAGGGAGGTTGGTTGAACTCCTTACCGAAAGTAAAACTTATTTTGAACATTTTTTCAAATTTATAACATTAACAAATTCCCCTAATAGTGGTTATCGCTGGCGTTTTACATTGTAATTGATTATTTATTTCAAATTCTGGTAATTTTCGGATCCACTTATCCAAAAATGAACACAAAAATACAGAAAATGGACACAGAAATAGCAGAATCTGCTATTTCTGTGCTTGATGTGATTATTCATTGATAGAAGTTTCAGTTCCTTTTAAGTTAATTACATGATTAATCGCATCAATTACATAATTAATAGTTATATAATTTATTTTGTCGTATAATTATTATGACAAAAATTATGTTACTTATCTCTTATAACCACCACACTCAAGAAATGAAGTTAGGTTAATCCTAATGAAATATACCTGAAACATAATGAAATGTACCAAAGTATGATGAAAATAAAATACTTTAGTAACAAAATTATGGAAACTACAACAAAGAATTATGGAAATCATGTCCCCCAGAACGCATTATATTAAATGGTTTCCAGCCTAACCAAGCCAAAATACCAAATAAAATGTTTGACTAAAATATACCTACATTATAGTGTATATACACTCTCTCAGGCTAAGCTGATTATCACCAAGTACATGTTGAAATACAGAACGAAACTGGTTCTGCCAGACCAAGAACTTGAGTTTCGTGGCTATAAGAGATAAGTACACAAATTATTATTATTAAGACATTAAGTCATATTAAGACATATAATTATTATGACATAAAGTCGTACGATTAATTATATGACTTTATTTCTACTCATATATCATCTTAATTTGGCTCTTTACTTTTCTTTGATTTTTTTTTTCTTTTTAAAACAATGTGTTTTTTAAATCAATTAAATTTATTTCGAATTTTTCTTGGGGGGGGGGGTGGAAGTCCTTATTATGCTTATTGTAACTTACACTTATTTAAAATTTCCAATGTTATTCCTTACTTTTATTTGAAAGCTACTAGTTAATTTTGATTCTGTGCGCGAACAGAGATGCATTCCTCTATTTCTAACTACAACAAAACTTGCATTAAGTTTGTCAAG
Source organism: Artemia sp. Kazakhstan ARC1039 (assembly GCA_029168905.1). Classification (NCBI taxonomy): domain Eukaryota; kingdom Metazoa; phylum Arthropoda; class Branchiopoda; order Anostraca; family Artemiidae; genus Artemia; species Artemia sp. Kazakhstan ARC1039. Next base: position 10,290 of record JAQQPU010006862.1, read on the forward strand.
AATTATTATAAAAAAAAACATATTTTAATTTAATGCTGAATGAAAACAATTTGCTGCATTAGAATAACTTGATCTATACAATATTATATTTATTATAATAACATACTCCATTACTATCATAGATTATCCCTTTATATCTCGTTTACCAAAACACAAACTAATTGTGGACTAAAAGAGGTTCGAACTCAATTGAACTCCTTTTAAACTCTTAAATGAGTTGAAGTCTTTGGTGCAACAAAGTAGTTCAAACCGAAGTGTATGGGCAACTGTTATAAGAGCAAGTTTGCATATCCACAGAGAAAATAGCTAGCCCCATCTGTTTTTACCCGTAAAATGGCGAAGTATACAATAAAGGGACAAATAAAGATACCACACATCTATCTTTTAATCCTTTTTTACTTTTGTTTTATACTGGGCATAAGATAAAGAGCGACTTTTGCCAAATACCCTGATACTACTTCCACTTGGAAATTTCCAGACTGTATTCTAATGCCTTATAAGATCCTGTACAAGCTTTCCTTTCAAGAATAAATATGAATAGCGTTGATATGTTTAAATATATATGCTCATTGTTGAAAAAGACGACCAAAATTTAAATTTCAATAAATATACACTAATTCTTTATTATTCTGCTTTGTCACACTAAATCGTTAGTTGCGATAGTAGTCTTTAGCTACAGCCAGGGCAGTGCCCATGATTTATTCTGGGGGGGGGGGACAAAAAAAAATTTTAAAAACACAACAAAAATTTGGTTATGTTTATTTTGTTACGTTTTTTACCTCCCGACCAAATTGGGGGGGGGGGTCAAACCCCCTAACCTGGATACAGCCTTGGCTACAGCATTTTACGAATATTACGAGAAATGCGAAATAATATTAAACATAGCAAACCGTTTTCCAACAGATTTCTAAACAAAATCTATGCTCCGTGTATGATCCAACCTAAAAAGTATGCCCCCATGGACGACATGGGGGCGATACCATTGGCAAGACCACCAACACAAATAGCTTATTTCAAAACAGGAACTTCCAAGAAACGTTCTTACAGACAGATGGACATATTACACTAATTTAAATTACAGTCTCACAAGATTTATAATATCTAGAGTTTGGTCAGAACTGGGCGCCTAGGGTCTTTCTTTCCCCTCAAAATGCGTATGTATGGACAATTTGTACCTCTTTCAACTCACGATCAGCAGGGGTTTACCAATATTCAACGCACTTTCCACAGCCTTTGGGTTTAAACCTTTGGCCTCAAATACAGAAAAATGGGAATTTTGTATTTCTTACGTGGTAATATGAGCAGTGCTCCTCGGAATAGAAGAAAAAACCTTTTATTATATTTTCATCTAAAACAGAACACTAAACCTGGGCAAATATCCTGGGCAAATATCCCAGGAACACTAAACCTGGGCAAATTATTATATTTTCTTCTAAAACAGAACACTAAACCTGGGCAAATATCAACAGTGCCGTTCAAGTAGGCAATAAATTACGAACACGAATTTTTATAGGTTATATATGTTTTATATGTAACACATATGTTTTTTTGTTTGTAACATATATGAGTTATATGTTACAAACGAATATCTTTTATATTATCTTATTGAATGACACCAAACGCAAACGTGGTTTCTATTTTACCTTGTGTTTACTTTAACTTATTGAATGATATTAAAGTCAAAATGGGTATAATGAGATACGTAAATAGCCCGAAATAATATGAGAGCCACAATTTACTCGGAGAACCACAGGAGTGATGCGATGGTTCAGACCGTTCGTAACCACAACAAGTGGTTATGAACGATTCAGACCGTTGAGATTAATCAACCTCTTATTCGGAAGGAGAGCGGTATGTTTTTATGAAGTTCCAACCTCATTAAGGGTTATAACATTAAAACATCCTATCTAAACGTGGACACAGGAACTGCAAATACAATATTACCACTGCAATCAATTCACACCAATTTTCAATGCCATCTATGTTTCTATTTCATGCGATTCTTCTTCTTCATCTTCTTGAACAGGTTGTCCTACTGGCTCATAGTCATTGTCCCTCCTGAAATTATTATCGAAAATTAAAACTTAAAAAGAAACGGGAATGCATTGGCAACTCTGATTTTGATTCTTTTATTATACTATTATCAATTGTTCGATCCATTCTCTACAAACAATATCATTTTAATAAACAAGGAACGGTGAATCACTTTTAGCTTATCCCAAGCAAAGCTAATGGTAGCCTAAAATAGGTCTATGGTAAGATACTTACGCAGAGGATGAGGAAGGCTTCGGACCCGGACCTTCTGAAATCTTCAGATTTTACTTTTTTCCAGATAATTTCCTACATTTTCAAGGACGGATATAGATTCACTGCTAGGAGGGGTACCAAATAAGCTTGGCCTTCCCATTGGTATTTTAACCCCTCAACTCCTGTAATCAGTGTGAGTTTCAACTTTCTGGGGGGTGCATGTGCCCCTACAACCACTCCCTAGACCTTCCTCGGTATATTTTACTATAATTATCCAGGTTTGTTTCTACAATAAATATCCCCCTCCATAGAAAAACCTGCGCACGAGTTTAAAATTTACCAACTCTAGAGTTGGTAAATTTCAGAGCCCACAACTCTCAGACTCTACACACAGGGTCACCAGTTCGTGTCTAGTTGATAGGAGCTAAGCAATTTTTTTAATAATTAGTTCTCTGTCTACAATTTACTTTTTTTTTGTAACTATTCTTCTCGTTATCCCAATTGATGGAAGTCAGATTTTAAGTTCTAATTTTAAGATAGAATCTAGCTTATTTTAGTCACTAAAATAATCATAAAACTAGAAAATTCACGTTAAAGACAGGTAAGAAAAATAAGAAAAAGGTAAAAACGCTTGTTGAACAGCATAAAAAGTCAAAACGTTGACAACAATTAACCAATAACAGCAAATTATCGGGCAGAAAGAAAAGAGTAGGCTCCCTCGGTACTTATGATACACGCCCTACCTAATGTTCTTCTAATATGTTTCTCTGACACTCAATCCTAATTAAATATACCAAAGTAAGTTAAAAATATAATATTTTAGAAACAAATTTAGGCCATATATTTGTACATTAGGAGGGGGGGGGTAAGTATAGCGGTTCTGCATGCCTAATGTGTTAGGCACAATTATTCTGCATATTATGCAGGAAGAATTGTTTTCAAACTTCACAGTGTCCAAATACTCTATCCCCCCCTAATATGCAAATATATAGCTCAAATTATACATTTTCCATCTATTCTTGCACTTCTCTTTGTCTTGTCTGACACTAAGCTGAAAGAAACTAACGAAATTAAACGGTTCTATAATACGTCAATGAATGAGCAACTTGAGCGGCAGGCCGTTTATCATACAAGTACCTTTCCCTCTATCAAAGTGAATCCTTTGTTGCTTGTCCTTTTTGCAAAACTGAAATTTTGGTATGTAAACAGAAGCTGGATTTTTTTTTTGCCGAAACTTTCAAGTTATATGAGGGGTCTTTACTCAGTCAGAAAAACCTAATGATTTAATAAAATCAAGCACAGTATTGAAAACAAATTTAAAAAGAATAGTCTGGCAAAATTAAAGACAAAATTTTATTTTCGTTTTCTAAATCTTTTCTTCTAGAAAGTACAGGCGAATGCGCCTGAAAAGGCTCATTTTTGATACGTCAAAAAGTCCTCTGTTAAAACCACATAACTGATACGTCAATTACACTTCCAACAAAATGAACATAATGCAAGTTACGTCAAACGGTTTTGACTCATAGCATTGCATGGGAGTGCTAAAACGATATGCTAAAACGGAGTCCATATTCAGAAAGAGCAAAAAATTTCACAATAGATGGCACTGATAACTCAATTTCACTTAGAAGTGCCTAATACGCCGATTCCACTTCCAGGCGACGTAATCTTTAGTAATGTATAATTAAATATAACTAAATGTGATAAATATGTAATATAATTAGTAATATGTACTGAGGAAGTGACAGGCTGATTTTTTCCAGCCAGGCAAGAAGACTAACTGGCTGAGTTTAGAGACGCATTGTACTGCTATACTAACTCTGTTCGAGGAATAAAAACTCAAGTGCCTCAGTCTCTATCTCAAAGAATAAGACCGCTTCAAACTCAGCTCGATATACATCTACTTCCTTACCTGTTAATAAGTAAATAGTTTTTATACACTTGCTAAAATAATTGGCATCATTTTTTTAGTTCTCAGGTAGTTTCTTAGCCCTGTGGAGGTTAGCCAAACCTTGCCCTTGTATCATGCTGCATCACAACAAGTACCAAAATGAACTGCTGAATAAGGAAAATTAAGAATTTTGAATTCCTAAAGAAGCATGCAAATCTCATTTATCATGTCATAAATGAGATTATAATCAATCAATCAGTTAATATTAGAATCAACGTACTGATTAAAAAAAATCTCTCATAGAAAGCACGGTTTTACTGTTACTCACATAGGCTATAAAATATCAAACATTAAATGAAAATTCAAGTTAATCGAAAACTCAGTTAAATGGCAGAAATGGTAGAATAAAACAAAGCGCAGCAATAAAAACAAACTTAAAAAGAATAGTCTGGTAAGATTAAAGACAAAAAATACCACATTATAACAAGAAAAAGCATAAAAGAAAGACAAAAAACTACTAAAACATACCCAATATTTTAAATTCAACTTTCTTCAAAGCAGTATGTCAAATACCCACTTTTTTCAATTTTCTTTCTTTTCATTATAAACAGATACATCTGTTGATTTTATCTAACATTAAAATTTTTATATAGAAATCAGTATTCCAGAGTGATTTGAACTTAGATTTCTTGTCTATAAAACAGCCCACCGCAGCAACTGCCTCTTCCAATAGGAATCACTATTTTTACCACAGTGTGAATCTAATTTATTTGTTATTACTGAAGATATGTTTTCGTGAATTTAAATGACAATTGGAATCAATCATTCTGCTCAAAATTAACTAATTGAAATTGAAAACTAATCATTAATAATTAATTCTAACCATGAACAATTCTAATCAACTAATGATTCTAAACAACTAATCAAGAACAACTGAGAAAACTAATCAATTGAAGCTAATTGAAATTAGTTTTGAAAATTAATGGCAATTGAAAAAAATTACTGAGCAAGGGGCAAGTAATCGCTTTTTAGGCCCGATTTTCTTTGACATTTAATGAAATTCATAGGGAAACCCACAGAGAAGAAATGGGAAAAGAATTTACGTAAGCGTCAGCAATATAGTCTCTAATACCTATAGCCATATACCCATTATACCCATAATACCCATTATCATGGCCCAATGTTCAGCACCAACACTTTAACAATAAAACAATTTTCCAATTTAACAATTCTTGACAAACAATTTAGTGACTGATCCGATCTATAGAAAAAAACAAACAAGGTGAACAACTTTTCAGATAAATGGATTGTGGCATGTGCGCATTCCGAGGGATTGACAGAGATTAGTAATTTCTTTGCGCTGAACGGACAACTGAAGTATATAGATGTATATATGCGAACTGAAGTATGCGATCGTGAAATCACAGCAAATATAACCTAAAAGGTAGTCTAAGCCTATTCTTAAATTTCTTTTTCAATTTTATAGTTTGTACTTTTTTGCAATTAAAATACTATTTAGAATGGATGTTATAATCACAGTAGGAAAATCTTGAGTGGAACTTTTCAAGCTGAAGGAAATTATACCAAAAACTTCAATTAATTTTCGCATTTTAACTTTTCATAAACTACTACTATTATTACTAACAACTCACCGCAGCACCAAGCTGCCTGAGGCCAACACAGCTACGCAGGCTCCTCCTCCGTCCTAATCTATTCAAAGCCTTACTCTTTACACCCTGCCAGGAAGTTCATATTTCCCTAAAATATTTTTTATGGCATCTTCTCAACCCAACCAAGGACGAACTGCTTTCCGTTTGGCCTTAGACGGTTGGTCGAAATGAGACCACGTCATTTACCAATTCAACCATAAAACCAGTCTTATCCGTAGTATAAAATTACCAAGAAGGCCGAAATGAGATCACATCATTTACCGATTCAACCACATAACCAATCTTATCCGTAGTACAAATTACCAAGAAGACCGAAATGAGGTCACGTCATTCACCGATTCAACCACAAAGCCAGCCTTATCCGTAGTACAAAATTACCAAGAAAGAAGTCGCTTTTCAAGTTTAATACGTGGAAAGCTGCCTAAAATTTGGGCACTTTCAGTCTTTGCGAGACGTAAATCGACAGACAGTATATATAGCCAAGTTAAAAAACAGACTTTACGGAATATCTGTTTAACAGCTTGGGGATCGATTTGGAAAATATATTCCTGGTCGGGTTATCAAAATGACCTAACTGCATTATCTCAGGTTTGTCATTGAAATTTATCTGCAGTTTATACTCTGGTCGTATCTGGAAATGCAGTCACTCCTAGTTTAACTTCATGTTAAATGATGCTCTGTTATTCAAGAAGAGTCTCATCGACAACACTGTACTCTGGTAATTTCAGAATGTTTGTCACTTAGGAACAACTAATTCAAGTCTTCATGCTACCACCAGGTAACATATGGGATCTCCATTACACTGTGGAGCGGCATCTCCTCTGCGGCATAAAATGTCCAAAACTTGACAACAATTACCAATTAACCAATAACAACAGCAAAATTATCGTCCAAAAAAAGGATAAGCTCCCTCTATTAAAGTGAATCCTTTAGTGAATTGAATTGTCAACAAAAAGAAAAAACATACCAGATAAGCCCCAGTGGAATTCAAAGGCAAATGGACTCTTTCTTCTTGGGTCTTCACTGGTATGCTAGTCAAGTTCCCTCTCTTGATGTTTCAATTCCACTCTAATCAACTACCAACTACAACTACCTTACTACCAATACAACTACATTATACAATACAATACAACTATACAATACATACTATATAATATATATATTATACATATACAATTTATTGCATATTGTACATGCTACACAAAAAGATACATAAAATATACATATTGTACATACTTTACAATATACAATACAATACAACTACTATTCATCCCTAGCAGTGACTGTTATTTCTTATATTTGATGTTATTATTTATTCTAATTTCACTTCGTTTTGGTTTCATAAATTGATACGCCAAATACTCAGACCAACTCTCGCAAACAGGAGCGTCGGTCAAAGTTGGCTGTGATCCAATAGCTCCAGGGCTGTGTTTTTTACCCCAACTCCTGGAATTACTTTAAGCCCCAGGATCAGTTTACACTCAATCAAAGTAGCTCAGAGTTTGACAAATTTTGGACCCATATTATTATAAAAAAAAGTTATATTTCTTCCTTAAGAACGCAGGCAAAAGTAATGCGAAGAAAAAAAGAAAACCATAAGAAAAAGAAGAAAAAGAAACTTCAGGTCTAATAGGCAGGGTAAATTCAAAACAGTCATAAAAATTCCATTTAGACTTAAAAAAAGGACAAGTGAAGTTTAAACCTTCGTAGAGGCTAAGAGCATCTCTGTCAACAAATTATTAATATAAGAAAAAAGATATATACATACAAAGTTTGTAAGTGCACACAACATAGGAAATAAAAAAAATACAATTGAAAGATTGCATACTAAGCTATATATATTTTAACATGGAAAATTTGTTATAAGTACCATTAACTCTCAAAGTACCCATTACAAAAACAAAGGAGTATATTCAGAAGGGAACAGAATGACGAAATGTTTCTCAAATGGGAGATCACATGCAAAAAACCTTAATATTCCGAAATTAATCAAATCATCTCTACGTACAGGTACACGTTAAATTCAAAAGAATCATTTATGCTGAAAAACAAAGAAAATTGTAAATACTGACCTATACCAAACATAGTGCTGGAATATAAAGAGTACATCAAATAATACTGACACTGCTCCAAGACCAAATTTAGTTGGATCCCCAAATATTGAATCCCAATCATCTGGAAAAAAAAATGCCATCTTCAACATTATTTATAATTTTAAATTCACAAGTCATATTTCATTAAAAAAAATACCATTGGATTCGCAATCAAAACACATTTCATACAACTAAGATGTTCAACTACTCAGACCAGAAGGCGTCTTTTTAAGGAAGAAGGGAGTGGCAGGGACACGGAAAAGAATAATTTTTATGTCTTGTTTCCTTTCCATTTACGACAAAAATGGAATAGAAATATTATAACAGATAAAACTTATAATGACTATAAGGAAAGCTGGGAAAAAAAATTCGAAAGAAAAAAAAAATCACATATACTAATACTACTACTACTACTAACAACTCACCCCAGCACCAAACCACCTGAGGCCAACACAGCTACGCACGCTCCTCCTACATCCCAATTTATTCAAAGCCTCCCTTTTACACATTCCCAGGAAGTTCCCATTTCCTTTAATTCTTTCTTTATGACGTCCTCTCACCCCAGATGAAAACGACCTGCTTTCCGTTTAATCCTCGACGATTGGCCGAAAAGGACAGTCTTCGGCAACCTGTCATCCTTCATCCGCACAACATGCCCTGGTCATCTTAACCTTTCTTTCATTATAGCCCTAGAAAGCGGGATTGAACTACATTTTTCGAACAGCCTACTGTCTGAAATACGTCTACTATTTGCTACTGTCTACTATTTGAAATACGGTCAGTCAGCCGGGTACCTAGAAGAACTTGTGAAGAGTCTCCGAAAAACATTTAGCAAATCTTCATCCGCTTTTCGGAGTGCCCATGCTTCAGGGCCATATTTGACTACTATCATCACTGTAGCTTCTAATATTCTAATCTTGGTTTGCAGACTTATCTTCCTATTCTTCCAAACTTTTTTTTAACTGTGAAAAAAACACCGTGAGCCTTGGCTATTTTACTTTTAACATCTTCACTGCTCCCAACGTCTTTACTAATAATACTACCAAGGTAAATGAAGCTGCCCACCTGATCAATCTTTCGTTACCCAACGTCACTTTTTCATCTTCATTTATTCCTAGCCTCAGTAACTTAGTCTTCTTAACATTAATTTACAAACCTATTCTAGCACCCTGAACTCGCAAAACCTCTAAGTTTATTCATTTTGCTCACACTTTCATCTAGGATGCTTAAATCATCAGCATAATATAAGTTCAGGAGATTTTTCTCTCCCTATTTGATTCCGTGGTCTCCCACTGCCTTTCCTGTGCTCCTTAAGACAAAATCCATCAAAATGATCCATATAAGGGGGAATAGAACACAACCCTGCTTAACTCCTGATTTAATACAAAACCAGCTGCTAACCTCATTTCCTACCTTATCCGCAGCAGTATTATTCTCGTACATAGCACTAATTACATTAATGTATTTGTCTGGTATACCATTCAAGGATAAGACCTTTGCTAAAGCTCTTCAATCAGTAGAATCGAACGCTTGCTCAAAATCTACAAAACGGAGGACCAAAGGTGTTTGAAAACTCAGGCACTTCTCAATTATTAATCTAAAAGTGAAAATTTGGTCGACACATCCTCTACCTTTTCTAAAACCGCACTGTTCTTCTCTTAAAACTTTGTCTATTGCATGTCTCAGTCTAAAAAGTATCATATTACTAAGTAATTTGCTACCTACAGAGACCAGACTACTGCCTCGATAATTACCACACTCACTTCTAGCACTTTTCTTATACAGTGGTTTAATTAAAGTTTTCCTAAAATCTTAAGTACTTCCCTTTTTTCAAAAATCATATTCATAATCATCAGCAACTTATTTCTAACCCCAGAGCCACCATATTTAAGAAACTCATTTACCACACTGTCAGCACCTGGAGTCTTCTTATTTTTTAATCCTTTTAGTACTGTCACTAATTCTTCCTCACAGAACAAATCTTCCTTTACATTCAATATATAACAACCTTTTTAAAAAAGTCCAAATATTTCCTTTTCACACCTGGAAACTTTTATCAACGGAAAAAAAGAGAAAAGGGGAAAAAATAGATTAAATAGACAAAAGGTATATATGAAAATAACACAAAAAGATGGGAAAAACGCGAACATGATAAAGAGACATAAGAAAGAAATTTACAAATAGATAAACAACTATAATTTATGAGATGTGAGCTTTTTTCGTTTAATCTAAGCAGTTTAATAAGGTAAGGTTGGGAATATTTTACTTCAAGAATATTTTAATAATAGATATAAAAGAATATTTGTATCAGAAATATGATAGAAAATAAAAGAAATGTAAAAGAACATACGAAATATAAAAGGACATTTTAATTCAAGAAAAACGTTCGATGAACTCAAGGCTCATATGCGTACGACATCATATTCCGGTGTGAAATCATCTTTGTAGCTCTACTCTGTAATCTTTCAGTTTCAGGTACATATGGTTCGACATCGTATCCAGATATGGCATCATCTTTGTAACACTTCTCTGCCCGCTTTCAACTAGGTTTACTAGGTTCACGAATCATTACAAATCAAACTTAAATGTAATATTCCAGAAGAGGAAATTCGGCACTCTCGAGAGAGTCATCAAGTTCCAGAGATAAATCCGTTTCAGAGTTCAAAGACAACTGTTAGCAACTCTTAGAAATTCCAATACAGGTAGCCTACATCCAATTTCAAGTGCATGCGAGAAATGCGGTTAAAGAGCGGATAATTAGGTAAAACTATAGAAAAGACTTTGAAGTCGTCTTCTACAACTTCTTTTTAAAGTTGAACAATATTGGCTACTTGTTAAATATCCCAACCACACTCAAGAAGTGAAGTTAGGTTCCTCATAATGAAATATCTCGAAATGTGATAAAAATATAATACATTAGTAACAAAATTATGGAAACTAAAACAGAGAATTATGGAAAGCAGGCAGCGCAGAACGTATTATGTCAAATACCTAACTACCTCTATAAATTAAATATTTAATTAAAATATACCTACGTCGTAGTCTCTCTCAATGAGATTAAGCTAATTATAACCTACTGCAGACAGACAAAACCGGTTTTTCTCAGATCACACAGATCAAAATTCTTGACTGTGGTCGGGTTATTTAACAAGTTCCCAATATTGTCATTTAATTTTTTATTTAAGAACAGAGAATTAGGAAGGACTTTATTTATCTTATTTTATAACTTTTACCAACTACACTTTTATTAACTATGCTATAAATCAGAACCAAATTCAAGCCAATTTCCATATTTATTTATTTTTATTTAATTTTTATTTATTCCAATATTCACGGCGCCAGGTACTTCAAAGTATCTGATATGCCGAAAATTAACTATATTAACTATATTTACTACATTAACTATATTAACTATCAACTATTTACTATTATTTACTAGTTAAAAATACGAGCACATATATGAATTAAATGAGACAAGACTCCTCTTTTCGGATGCCATAGGATTATAGCGATCGATTTGTAAATTTTATTTGTTAAATAAATTTTATTTGTAAATTATCGATTTGTAAATTTTATAAACCAAACTAAACATATTTGATTCAACAAACATAAACAATAATTATAATGCCTTATAAAATATATCATAAAACAATAAATTATTTAAAAACAAACAGTAATTGAATAAATATAAAACAATCTAGTCTACTTTAAACATGAAAATTAAATAGAAAAACCTTTGTAGTCAGAGTAGATAAAAACGAATCTAAAAGTGCCAAGGACACCAAAAAAAAGCCCCCCCCTCCCGACCTATCTTAGTTCTATTCATACCTGAAAACCAAGACTTTCTAATATTTTTCTTTTGATTATTTAAAGATTATGAAGTTTTTAGAGCAGCACACATTTCGTCAGTGTTGCCACACTGAACCGTCAAAATAAATTTATAAAAATAATTAAATTTGACAATGCTGTTATTTGTAAAAATTCAAACACTAGCAATCCGTTAATTCCAAACCGACAACTACACCTTCAAATAAAAGCCATACCTTACTATGCCGTTTGGCGCCGTATTTTTTTCACTTATACAACACCCATAATTTTTTTTTCAAATTTGGTGCCGACTACTACCAAAATTGAATTCTTGACTTTTCCCATTGTTCTTTTATATATTCAGTTGTGTAAATTTCTGCTAAATCAACTCAAGCAATCAGATTTCTTTTTTTGGTCCTTGGCACTATTAAAATGTACTAAAAATATCTCACCATTATTATAAGCCAGGAAGAACATTTGCATAATACTCAGTAGACCACCAGTAAAGTCTAAAAGTACATTGCCAATAGACCAGCCCTCTGTGCTTTTCCGCTTATAGTTCAAAAAGGCCTAGAAATAAATACGATAAATACAAAGTAAAACCAGCTAACACAGAAACTAACTTCAGTCTTCATATTTGAGCGCACCTTCATATTGAGCGCACCAAGGTAATGGGAGGAGCCCATTACCTTGGGCTCCTCCTTTTATCCATTAAGGTGAAAAATAAAATTAAAATAAGGTAATGAACCAGTTACAGGCCCTTAAAACATATTTTTGACACATTAACAAGAATTCAAATAAGAACTGTCTTTGGAAAGTGCAGAAACATGAATTTTTTAAAAATTACGTGTTTTTTTTTTAATCTGAACAATTTTGTTTAAGTATGAAATTTACAGTTTATGTACAAATAAAGGTGAAGTCATCTTAAAAGACATACCTATTACATTTTTCGATTTTGCTGAAAAAATAGTTTTCTCAGAATTTTGATCGGGCGACTTTGGGAAGAAATGAGCACGGGAGGGGGGCTAGCTCCCCTCCAATATTTTTGGTCACTTAAAAAGGGAACTCGAACTTTTGATTTCCGATCAAATGAGCCGCCCATAATTCTACGTTCACTGGTTCGATACGATCACCCCTGAAAAACAACAACAAAACAACCAAAACAAACAAATAAAAACGCATCTCTCATCTTTCTTCTCGCAAAAAAATGCAAATGTCCACATTTTTGTACATATGAGCTTGAAACATTAACATTGCGGTTATCTGGTATGCTGAATCTGATGGTGTGATTTTCATTAGGATCCCTTGCTGTTTTGGGGGTGCTCCCCTCTTTTTCATAAACTGGACAAATTTTCTCTGGCACGTAACTTTTGATGAGCAACATTAAATTCGATGAATTTTATATGAGACTGTTTCAGACTGTTGCTTAGCTCTTCGGTTACTATTGAGCCGCATCACTGGACCAGAAAATTCAGAGTATGGAGATACAGATCCTCTTACTGCCGTTATTGAAATACATAACACATTTTGAAGTTTGCTTCATCCGAACCACAATTTTGTTCGTCTTTTTTTTCGAAATACATACTTAAAGTGCATTATATCTGTCCCGTTTTAGTTGATTCACTGGAAGATCTTCATTTTTATTGCTGTGTATATTGTGTTTTTTTATTTTCCTCATTTTTTATTCATTTCTCTTATCTTTTTCCTCCTTTTTCATTACTTATTATTACTCAGTTTGTTAACTGTAGTTTAAAACGGGAAATAAATCTCATTAATTCACTAAATATTCCAGTGTGACATTGGTAACGAGGTTTTTTTCTTGAGGGAGAAGGGGGTTAAATCTGAAAAAGGACAAAGATAGACGAATCAAATGGAGAATATAATACAATATTACAAAATTATAAAAATCTTGAGCGTCCGAAACGTTCCTAAAATTTACTGTTATAGCAACTTCTACTCCAAAGATCAACAAATTCATTTAAACGATTCTGAATTAGATTTAAAATTGAACAGTTGAATTAAATTAAATTTGTTCGGATGAAAAATTCGCTGAAAGGACTATATTACAAATATCCAATATTTCCCGGGAAGAATATGAGCAACAACAAATACAGAAAACTGCCCAAAATTTTACTTGAAAGCGGTACTCGTAAAATGGAAAAAAATCTATTTGGGTACAATCTTCAGAATAAAGAATAAAATTGGCTTTTACGGGACAGCGTAAAAGCCAAGGACATCGTCATTGAGTCAGGACATCGAACCGTCAGGAGCAGGAGCGTCAGGAGCAGTACAAAATCCGTCAGAACCTCGAACCGACATAACATCGAAAATTTTTAAACTTTAGTTTTTTGGGGTTGAGGGGGGGAAAGGTACATAGGTTAGGTTAGGTTACGTATTAAATATATGCTATGCTTTACCCCCCTCCCCCTGATGTGCAAATATATAGCCTAAATTTGTTTCTAAACTATTATATACTTATTACTAATATGTAAACTTATAAAAAAAATTTAGATGTTAGGACGGTTCAATGTTATGACGTTTTGTGGTTGTGACGATTCGCCGAAATGATAGGACCCCGGCTTTTACTTCTAGAGCCATTCCAAGGTAAAAGATTTAAACTTTTAGAGTTCATTTATAAGCCAAAAAAATACCAAGGCTAATAAACTTTTCTTTGTAAGTAATGTTCTGTAATATCCAAGAAACGAAAAATAGAACAAAAAAAAAACACGAAATGTTTTCCAGCCAGTGAACAAAATTAGGCAAAACGTAAATACTTCAGCACTACTCCCATAACATAGAAGACTCATTTGCCAAAATATCTACGTGTATCCTAATATTTTCACTAGCTCCTTCTTTAATTGATATAATATATTAACTTATATAGTATAATTATATCATAATATCATATAATATATATATTATAATAATTAGTTTAGTTTTATTCAGATAATATAAAAGTAAACTGTATATATAGAAAACTTTTAGCCTTAATACTTTTTTCCATTAATTAATACATTTTTTGAACAGTTGAATGTAGGTAAAAAGGTTGGTGAAATAGTTTGGCAAGGGTTTTTTTTAACATGGGTGACATTTTTTTTCGAAAAACGGCTTAAGGTTCCTTAAACAAAGTTTAAAACGATGCCAGTAGACAAAAGCGAGAAAGTACAGCATTGCAGATATTCGGTAAATCTTGGTGATATTCAAAAGGAATTTGCAATGTTCAGTAAAAAAAAAAAATCCTAACCTATTCTTCCTACTAGCTTGAAAATTAGTATACGGCAAATAGCAAATAAAATAGTAGTGGCATTTGCCTCCGCTATTTGCTACCTCCTCCCACGCAGAAAGGGAGACATTGAAAAATGCATTGAAAATAAAGACATTGGAACTTTCCCAAAGAAAGGTTTATGATCAATATATATACAATTACTTTTAAACTAATTTCAATTAAATTAATAAATTAATTAAGTTTAAAAATTAACTATTTTAAATAGATGTCTATGCGTTTCGAATTTTATTCATTGACCAAAACGAAATTTCCCCCAGAATTTTGTACGTTTGATAATTAAGTCAAGCCAGCGTTATCCCAGAGCTTATTTAATTTTGCTTACCCAAAGTTAACGAGACCTACAATTCTAGTAATTTCAAATCATTTACATGAAAGGACTTTTGACGGTGGGGAGATGAATGGGACAAAAACTTGACAAAGATGCATCTTACGCCACACTTCCTCATTTCTTTTGATGCCAGGGAGGGAGGGTAGTACCAGGGAGGACGGATAATTCCAGAGAGCTTGTCTATTTTGATATACCGTAAGGATCCATTCCAGACTCTTTGATATCTTTCACATATAGTGTAGACAGTGAAATATGTAAAGGAAATTTGTGCATCATTCCTTATATTCTAATGCTGTACAATATACACAAAATTATAATCTCATTTTAGACATTATATATTATAATAGTAGATTATATTTATGATTTTTTTTTATAATAATATATTATAATCTTTATATTATTTATATATTCTTCTTAGAACATTTACAGTATATTGTGAAACTAAAGAACAAGCATTCAAATACTAAAAAGGAAAATAAGCTAAAATTACCTGAGGTACATATTTTGTGGAAGTAACGGCCAGTTTAACGTAGGAACACTGGTAAAGGAATGTAAGCCAGGATATCCAATCTAATAGAACAGCAGAAAGACAGCCACTTAAAAATGTTACAGTAACACCAAGGAATGTCCAGGCAAAAACTGAGAGACCTTCTGTTCTCTGAAAGAGAAGGAGCAAAAAAACGAAGCAAATTTAAGAAAAAAGAAACTTTTTTTTATTACCTATATCTGTAACAAGCTGCTTAAGCAAGGACCCTTGCAATATTTGAGGAAAATTATGATTCAAATATAGTAAAGTAATTTATATAAAAATCACGTTTTATAGAGATAAGGTGATTTTATAGAGATAGTGTTTACTAGAGATATGAGCTTTTAACAGTGGTAAGGCAATGCTGTAAAAATTTCAAATCATGTAGGGCACTGAGGTGTTTCCTAAAGCAAGTAAAATTTGTAGATAAGATATTAAGCAATAAATTATCACCTAGCAGTGGTGTTATTTCGTCAAAACCCTAGGGAGGGGGGGGGAGTTGGAGCCAATTTTCCTAAATCAAAGCAAACCAAGGTCTGGGAGGGGCAGTTGGTCCCATGCTTATAGCAAGTTACGCCCGTGTACATCTAGAGGTTAAATTTGGAGTTCTATATAAAGGGACCAGTAATAATGGGAGGGTTGTCTTGTTTCGATTAATGTTTATAGCTTTTTTTCTACGTTCAAACATTTAATGGTTAGCTCAGAATAAAACTAATATTTTATATTTCACTTCTTCTGCATTATTGTAAGGAAATTCGAGCTAGGCAGGACTTTAGATTTTAGAGTTCGAACCTCCAGCCTCCGAAGACGAACCAGCTAAACGTTATCCGGTGCCTCTGATTAGCAGCCTCAAAAAGGCTAAACCGGTATTATATAAAAATAATTGAAACAATTTGGTCAAAAGGGCTTTTGTTTTACAGGTGGTTTTGTGTTTTACAGGTGGTTTTGGATGGTTAACATTTTCCAAATGATCCTTTTCGTTTTATCTGTACTAGTTCCTTCGTTTTCTTCCCTAATTACATTTTATTGAACTTTTCAGTTCCTTTAGAAAGCTTTCTAGTTTGATATGCTTAGAATGGTTATGTAAAAATAATGGGAAAAGTATGTTAAAATTTCTTGCTGAACTAATTAAAAATGGTCTATCTATTCTTTTATCTTTGCCTGAAAGCCTAATAAGCCTTCCTTTTTGGAATGGGTTGCAGATGTGGCCGGAACCACCTTTTTTGGAATTGGCGAGATTCGTAAAAAACGCAATATTAGAAGCATAGACCCACTGCCGTTTTTACGAACTGTGTAGCAATGTCTACAATACAGACTGATAGAAAAATACAAAATTTGAAACTTGCCGAGGAAACTACGCAAAATTAGTATATTTACACTATATTTAGGGAAATAATTTGGTCAAAAGGGCTTTTGTTTTACAGGTGGTTTTGGACGGTTCACATTTTCCAAAAGATCCTTTCTTCTTCTTCTATTTAACAGCAGGCGGGCTTTTCAGTAAAACTATTTAGCCCTTTTCCTTTTGCTTCACTCTGTGGGCTACAGAGCCCACAGAGCCAAATCCTTTTCGGTTTATCTGTACTAGTTCCTTCGTTTTCTTCCCTAATTGCATTTTGTTGATCTTTTTAGTCCCTTTAGAAAGCTTTATAGTTTGATAGGCTTTTAATATTTTTAACACGTTATGATTTGTGTAAATTTACTCTCTTTCTTATTTTTCTCTTTATTCTTTTTACTTCTTTCACTTTTTTTCTTTTTACTCTCTTTCTTATATTTTTAACACGTTATGACTGAATTTTTTTTTACTCTCTTTCTTATTTTTCTCCTTACTCTTTTCACTTCTTTGTCTTTTTCTTTTTACTCTCTTTCTTTTTTTTCACTCTCATTTTTATATTTTAACACTTTATGACTTGTGTCTTTTTACTTTCTTTCTTGATTTTCCTTATAATCAATCTTCCCGCTTGATAAACGTGTTCTGTAGCCACTTTTACATAAGTGTTTCTTTTAAACCATTTTTATGTATCTGATGTTAAGTTATTTCACCTTCTTCTCAATTTATTCACTTGTTTTTCAGCGTTGTTGTTTTAATGCTGCAAATGCAGTCTCGGCTTGTGATGGACATTTAAAAAAAAAAAATATCTTATTTAGAATCAATACAGCACTGATAGTCAGAACATATTGACATCAAAGTTTCAATACCTAAATGTTAATTGATATAATTTTTTTGGTATTTTCAGAGCATGCCTTAAACATAAAGTATTCTAATAAAGTCCAAAACTAAAGTAGAGTGGGTTTAGAATCCCCCCCCCTCTCCCAAATCCATAAGAATAAAAAAAGAAGAACTTTAGTCCTATTCTATCCCGTCTAATTACCAGTCTAACCTAAACGTGTATTTGTAACATTAATATCTAAATATCAAATCTTTGAATGTCTAAATATTAATGTCAAAGTACCAGTATTAATGTTTCAAATAATTTTTTTTGTATTTTCAGAGTATGCCTTAAAAATAAAGTATTTTAATAAAAGTGACGATAGTAAAGTAGTGTTGATTTAGAATCCCCCCCCCCCCTTAATCCATAAGAATAAAAAAAAACGAACTTTAGTCCTATTCTATCCCGTCTAATTACCGGTCCAGCCTGAACATGTATTTGCAATATTAATGTATAAATATCAAATATTTGAATGTCTAAATATTAATGTTAAAGTAAATAATTTTTTTTTTGTATTTTCAGAGTATTCCTTAAAAAAAGCATTTTAATAAAAGTGCCGATACTAAAGTAGTGTTGGTTTAGAATCCCCCCCCCCCTTCCAGAAGAATAAAAAAGACAAACTTTAGTCCTATTCAATCCCGTCTAATTACCAGTCTAGTCTGAATATGTATTTGTAATATTAATATCTAAATTTCAGATCTTTGAATGTCTAAATATTAATGCCAAAGTACTAATATTAATGTTTCAAGTTTTTTTTTTTGGTATTTTCAGAGTATATCTTACAATTAAAGCATTTTCATCTAAGTGACGATACTAAAGTTAATGTTGGTTTAGAATCTACCACCCAAATCCATAAGAGTCAAGAAATGACGAGCTTCAGGGCTATTCAATCACGTCTAATTACCAGTCAAGACAGAATGTGCATTTATAGTACCTGTGACTTAGGAGCCAGATCAAAATAAAATAAAGACGTTGCAGAATATGAAAATTATGGGTGTGTGGGTGTGATTGTGGGTGTATTTTTGGCTCTTTCCTCAACAAAAGTCTACTGAACTTCCAATTTCGTGACAATTAATACTAATATAGGTAATATTCGGTTGAGTATATAATATACGAGAAAAAGACTTTGAAGAAGTTTTGTTTTCTAGAGGAACTTAATAAAAATATAGATGTTTAATAAACTATGTTTATGACAACTAGTTAATTAGACAACAAATATTAGTTAATCTGAGCAACCACAATAGTTGGATTTTCAATTAACATATTTATGCATAGATCTACCCAAAATCTGTTATAACTAAGTCAGGTTTAATAGACTGAGCGTCAGCATAGACTTAGTAAAGAACGAAGTGTCTACAATAGTTCCTTTAAGGGAGTCTGTGGGGCTGCATCGGCTTTTCTGTGGCAATTTATGCTCATTTTACGTTGAACTACCTTGTTTATTTTAATTTTTTTTTTGTTCCTTCTTTGCAGTAATTTTCTGGTTGTTTTAATTTCACTACAAACGTTGTGTTTTTAACTTTCTACTTTCGAAAATAGACAAAATTTCGACTGGCTAATCAAAACTTTTGATTTAAACAACATATAGAATTTTCAGTAAAATGGATATGACACTCTAGCCTTATTAATACGGAAGGGGGCAACACAAACAACACCCTCCTTGGGTTCACTTTTCATTTTATTTTCTAATCGTTATAAGTACCATTTCTTCATTCATAGCAATTTTCTACGCATAAAAAATATGAGTTTGAAATCTTATATGAGCTATTTTCTGGTCATCTTGAGTTTTAAATTTCTTATTTAATTTCAAAGAAAGTCTTTGTTTTTCGTAGGATAATTCAAGAGAAGGATGACATGAACCTCACATGAAGAAAAGGTCTTTTTTTTACGAGGCAGTCACTTTAAAAATACACATATATACTGGTTTGCACATAAACCATATTTACCTCGTATACAAAACATTGGGCAAACGTAAATCCTGCTGCAACAATTGCATGAAGGCTGAACATGCAATCATTTAGCTGTACTGGTTGCACACCTAGCGGGTGAATGTTGAAATATTCTCTCTTAACTTGAGGTATCCAATATAAGCCAAAATTGAAGAGGCCATAAACTGTATGACCCCAAAAATTGAGAACGACCAGATCTAGACTCAAACCAACAACACTAAAAAATAAAATGTGCTACAAATAAAAATCACTCATCAGAGCCACATTGCAACTTCAGCAGTGGAGAGCAGATCACATAAAGGGTACATATAATATCTTGGCAGAACATAAGCCAAAAATTAATTTGTCCCCATTTAAGAAAAGATAGTAGAAAGGATGGTAAATTTTAAAATTGAGACACAATCATATAACACATCTGCAAACGAGGCCTCCAGGCCCATAACCCGCTCCTCCAAAAATCTCAAGCTTTTCGCAAATTTTAGATCTTATATCTGTAGTTTATTTGGCCTGTTTTTAGCTTTTCAAAGTACGAAACACTCCCTTCCTTCCCAAATCTTTACTTCCTCTACCGAATAAATACTTGCATGCGTCTCTGATTTCCTCTTACCAAGATCAGTGAGAGGCCCCCTCTTCTTAAAGAAATGATATTTTGGGACTTTAATTACAATGTTCACCCCCTCTCCTGGTCTCCTTGAGAAATATTTCTCAAGGCACCTCAATAATGCGCCTCCTAGGTGCAATCATAAGAAGCAGATACTCCTGCAGCTTAAAAGCAGCTTGTAAAAGTTGTAAAAGCAGCTTAAGACACTGATATGCTCTCATAAACTCCTCTAATATCTACATCTCATAATGCGTTGTGACTTGAAGATGGTTATTTCGTTTTTTACGGCCTGGCATATACGGCCTGCCGCATAAAATAGAATAGATTTAAATACAATGAAATCGATTAAACATCTATACGGCCGAGTAAAGGTCGATTTACGAGAAGTATTATAGAAGTATTAATCTAATCCCATTTAAACATATCAAAATATAGGGTAGAGAAAAATACATTAAAGAATCAAGTGTATATTAGTAACTAGCCAAAGCTATTTATTCGACTAGCGCCAGATAGTCAAAGACTTTCTGGCTATTTCAAAAAAGGCTTTGCTCATTCTCGGCTTGCAATAAACCCACTTCACTGTTGAATATTGATCTGCAAGGGGAGGAAGTTGAGTACTGTAGAGTGGTGGAGACATTTGTAATTACTGTTTTCATTTATATTTCTATTTATTTATTACAATTTTTAATTTAGTTATTTTTACTTGATTTTGTTTCTCATTTTCATTTTAGTTATTCATATTTTGTTTTATTTTATAGGTTATTTATTTTGATTTATTTATAACGGATTTAATTAAATAATTGATATTAAAAGGTAAGTAATGTAACTACCGTGCAATAGCGCAGCGGTTATGGCCGTAATCCCTAATAGTGGGTGCGCAGGTTCAATCTCACCTGTCGCACGGAAATCAGTTGTCGAGATCATCTTTGTATAATTTTTGGGATGGAGGAGGAGCGTGCGTAGCTATGTTGGCCTCAGGCGGCTTGGTGTTGCGGTGAGTTGTTAGTAGTAGTAGTAGTAGTAATGTAAGTAGTAAAGGTAAGTGAACTTTCATGCAACCGAAAACACTCACGTTTTTTTTTTCCAGCGCAACTGTTCATTTTTTATGTATTAATTAAAAAAAAACTTTCCGAAAAATAAGTTTTTTAAAGAAAAGTAAAGGCCATTTTAAACTTAAGCTCAGGAGATACAAATACCTGTTAAAATTCAAACTCAAAACGACCAGAAATTACTATTAAAGAATAAATGAAACCCAAAACGAACAGAAATTAAATAGACAATCATAGCAAAAAACATACAACAAGTAATAATATAAATGAATAACTTGATCTTAAAGCGAGTAATACTTAGATTGAATATGAAAATCAAGCTTAAAACGAAAACAAATATTTTGCTATTAAAGTATAAATGAAACTTAAAACGAACAGAAATTAAATAAACAATCAATGCGAACAAACATACAATATATATATTAATGTAAATGAATAAATAAATCTTAAAACGAGTGAAACTTGAATTGAATATGCAAATCAAGTTTGAATCGAATAAAAATAACTACAAACAAGAGTTTTGGTATCGTCTCACTGCAGAAGCCTAAAACCTACTGCGTCATTGGCGCTTTACTGAAAACAATTCTTTGAAATATTTTCACTTTTGTAACTTTAAGAAATCAAAAATTAATTAAGATTTTAGGGAATAAATATCAGCATATGTATATTAAATTGACAATGCACATTTTTTTTTCAGTAAACTCATTTGAATTTTTTTTCAGTAAAGTACAAATTATATTCTGGCTTTTAGAAAGCATAGGGGTTTTGAACCCTACTCACATTAATTTATGCTCGTTTCGAGTTTAACTCTAATATTTATTTTAATTTTTGTTCGTTTTGGGTTTTATTTATTTATTGATACTGATTTGGGGTAGTTGTATGCTTGGTAGATTATATGATAGTCCGGATGCCAGGTGTTGAAAATGTGAACCATACCACGACGGAATGGGGCTGCTACGAGAATTAACCTACCCTCCACCCCCTAAATTGACCATGTGGGTTCAAAAATACCAAGGGCACTTGCTTGCGAGTGGTGGAACACTCCGAAACATGACATTTTATTATATTTTGGTATTTCATGCAAGAAAATGCATGTTCCACAAAGTTTGAGGTGCAGTTTTCCGCTCAAATAGAAATGCCTAGAAGCCATAGAATGTTTTCATAACAAACTAACACGATTAGTTACAAAAAATGGCAGAGTTAAGAAAAATGGCAAAACTATATGAGTCTTGAAGAGTCTTGGAAAGTATAAACAAAATCAAATTGAATATTAGATATATAATTATATTAATTGTTGAAAGATCCATTAGTTCAAAATTTTTTTTCATTGTAATTTTATTTTCATTTTCAATGCTGTAAGAACTGGAAAATAATAAATTTGTAATATACGAGTAATTCGTTTTCAGTGAAGCATCAATGACGCAGAAGGCTTTAGGTTTTTACAGTTAAAGAAGGGGGCAGTATCCAAATTTTGCTTGTAGTGAAACTATATTTGTCTTGACCAATCTTCAAAAGAACTAATAAATTAAACTGAATATTTGATGCATAATGATATTAATAGCTAAAAGCTCATCAGTTCAAAATTTTACTGTAATTTTAATATTTATTTTCAATATTAAGTACAAAAGTAAACATTTGTAATATAATTTGTTTTCAGTAAAGCGCCAATGATGCAGTAGGTTTTAGGCTTCTGCAGTGAGACGATACCCAAACTCTTGTTTGTAGTTATTTTTATTCGATTCAAACTTGATTTGAATATTCAATTTAAGTTTCAATCGTTTTAAGATTTATTTATTCATTTACATTAATATATATTGTATGTTTGTTCGCATTGATTGTTTATTTAATTTCTGTTCCTTTTAAGTTTCATTTATACTTTAATAGTAAAATATTGGTTTTCGTTTTAAGCTTGATTTTCATATTCAATCTAAGCATTACTCGCTTTAAGATCTATTTATTCATTTATATTATTACTTGTTGTATGTTTTTTGCTATGATTGTTTATTTAATTTCTGTTCGTTTTGGGTTTCATTTATTCTTTAATAGTAATTTCTGGTCGTTTTGAGTTTGAATTTTAACAGGTATTTGTATCCCCTGAGCTTAAGTTTAAAATGGCCTTTACTTTTCTTTGAAAAACTTATTTTTTGGAAAGTTTTTTTTTTTAATTAATTCTCTCTAAACTAAGATCTTAGCTACAAAGTAGCCACTTACGAAGGGTTTAGGCATACTTACCAAAAGGAATAAGGCAACAAATTTTAATACTGTCTTAATCACTTCTTGTTGTAAGTAAAAGTCATTCCAACTTCTTCTGCCTTGACACAAGATGATACATTTGATAAAAAAATAGGGACGTTGTAACTTAAAAAGTATCTCCTAAGCTTAAGTTTAAAATGGCCTTTACTTTTCTTTGAAAAACTTATTTTTTGGAAAGTTTTTTTTTATTAATTTTTGTTCGTTTTTGATTGCAAAAAGTTTCAAGTTTTTATGACATGGGGGGTGGTGCTTACAGTCCGATTATTCTAGACTTTAAAAAACGGATCTAGAACTTTCAATTTAAATCGAATGAGGCTTTTTTCAAAGTCTATACGATTACCTCTTTGATAAAAACCTTATATATGAACAATAGACAGCTTCCATAACTTGTGGACAGCGATTGACAACAATGAATGGATTGAAAAAATAGCTCCAATAAGGGGGTTTAGACCATTTCAATTGCTGACACAAAGGGATCACGACTGTTTGGAATTGACCTTAATAGGAATTTGTGTGCCAAAGCAATTTTGCATCTATCACAGAGTATGTATTTTAACCTTATAATTGGATAATTATAATAGATTTCCTATGTGTTCTTCCCATACAAAACCCCTTCCCATAAGTTATAAACCCCCCTTAATAATTTATGCCCCACGGCATAACCTGCAACGCCTACCCCTGCGCCCTGGTGGGCTGTGTCGACAGCGGAGTTTTTTGTTATCAGAACTTTGAACTATTTTAACAAAATATCTATCTCAAAATTTTTATCTGATGCATTTAGGGCGTGGAGTAGGGAGAGGGTCTAGTTGCCCTTCAATCTCTTTTGAATCTTAAAAAGTGAACAAGAACTTTCAATTTTCAATCAAATGAGCCCTCTCTAAAGTTTATACGAGCATCCTTCCATAAGAAATAATATGAAGGATTAGGAGGATCCATAAATTACAACCCTTGCCCTGAGGGCTTTGGGGGAGTTGTAATCCTCAAAGACCTAAATTCCAGAACTTAAAACTACGTTTAATAAAATGGCTGTCTTAAAATTTTGATTGGATGTGTTTGGGGAAAAGGTGGGCGTGAGAGAGGGGTTAGTTACCCTCAAATCACTTTCGACTATTAAAAAGGGCACTAGCCCTTTAATTTCCAATCGAATGAACCTGTTTTGAAGTTTCTACGGCAACGCCTTCTATAAAAACCTTATATGCCCCCAGGGCATAACTTAAAACCCTTGCCCTGAGGGTTGTGGGGGAGTGTCCTCCTCAAAAATATATTTTCTAACAAGAAATCAATTACGCTGAACAAAATGGCTATCTCAAAATTTTGATTGGATGTGTTTGGAGGAATGATGCGTAGAGGGGGGGGGGCTAGTAGCCCTCCAATCACTTTTGACTATTAAAAATGGCACTATCCCTTTGAATTTAAAATCGAATGAGCCTTTTTTGAAGTTTCTATGGCAACGCCTTCTATAAAAACCTTATATGTCCCCAGGGCATAACTGAAAACCCTTGCCCTGAGGGTTGTGGCGGATTGTCCTCCTCAAAACATGTTTTCTATCTGAAAATCAACTGAGCTGAACAAAATGGCTATCTCAAAATTTTGATTGGATGTGTTTGGGGAAATGATGGGCGTGGGGGGGGGGGGCTAGTTGCATTCCAATCACTTTCGACTATTAAAAAAGGCACTAGCCCTTTAATTTCCAATCGAATGAGCCTGTTTTGAAGTTTCTACGACAACGGCTTCTATAAAAACCTTATATGCCCCCAGGGCATAACTTAAAACCCTTGCCCTGAGGGTTGTGGGGGAATGTCCTCCTCAAAAATATATTTTCTATCTGGAAATGAACTACGCTGAACAAAATGGCTATCTGAAAATTTTGATTGGATGTGTTTGGGGAAATGATGGGCGTGGGGAGGGGGAAGAGGGCTAGTTACACTCCAATATCTTTCGACTATTAAAAAGGGCACTACCCCTTTAATTTCCGATCGAATTAGCATGTTTTGAAGTTTCTACGACAACGCCTTCTATAAAAATCTTATATGCCCCCAGGGCATAACTTAAAACCCTTGCCCTGAGGGTTGTGGGGGAGTATCCTCCTCAAAAATATATTTTCTATCTGGAAATCAACTACGCTGAACAAAATGGCTATCTCAAAATTTTGATTGGATGTGTTTGGGGGAATGATGGGCGTGGGGGGAGGCTAGTTGCCCTCCAATCATTTTCAACTATTAAAAAGGGCACTAGCCCTTTAATTTCCAATGGAATGAGCCTGTTTTGAAGTTTCTACGACAACGCCTTCTATAAAAACCTTATATGCCCCCAGGGCATAACTTAAAACCCTTGCCCTGAGGGTTGTGGGGGAGTATCTTCCTCAAAAATATATTTTCTATTTGGAAATCAACTACGCTGAACAAAATGGCTATCTCAAAATTTTGATTGGATGTGTTTGGGGGAATGATGGGCGTGGGGGGGGGGGCTAGTTGCCCTCCAATCATTTTCGACTATTAAAAAGGGCACTAGAACTCTAGATTTCCAATCGAATGAGCCCCCTTTGAAGCTTCTACGACGACCCCTTCCATATGAAGTGCCTCTGGGAAAAAAAATAAATAAATAATAAAACATTGGAGCCGTATGGCCTTTACTATAGGCAACGCTACAGCGTTGCCTCTGATTTATTTGAGATGCCATAATACTAGTACAAGTTAGAACTTGAACTTCGAGCTATATTTTGGCATCTCGGTTACCTTTTTTCGCTCAGCATACCTGATCTTAAGCACTGTGATCTTTTTTAGAGCGTTTTCAAACTTAAAAGGGATTATTAAATTCTTAAAATTTTGTTGTTGTTTACTACGGCCACGACAGCTGAGAATGGCTGCAAATGAGGCAAATAAAATCAACTAGAGATAAAGATCAAGAACTTAAAAATCTTTCAAAATTATTTTGACTGCGTTTCAGTAATACTTTTTAGCTTAAAAACTCTTACAAGGCATCAACTAAAAAATGTGTGCTCCATTTGAAGTTTCTGAGCAAGTTACTCGAACTTTTCGTCGAAAATTCAGACAGAATGATTTTTTGTACTGAGATTTGGAGAAATGAAAAGCCCTTTTTTCATGGTTCAGACAGAATGATTTCTTGTACTGAGATTTGAAGAAATGAAAAGCTCTTTTTTCATGGTCTTTCTGAAACCTGGTCTTTCTAAAAGACCAGATTTTTAAAATATTGTAACTTAAGTACACTCGATTGACAAGTAAGTAAATACTTTAATTTCAGATATGCTCTGGACGCTGCTAAACCTGCTTTTCATCTGCTTTTCTATTTCTATGTCTTGAAAATTTTATGTGTTTGAAATGAAGAGTAAATAATCGCTTCTAAGACCAAGCTTGTTATTTTTTATGTATTTATTTGTGAATGTCAAAAATACTTTTGTGCTATTATTTTTATTTACTAGGGCGTTTCGACATTTATTTTCACATTATTCAGAATGTCTATTTGACATTATATATAATAATATGTTCAAAATAATATGTTCAATGTCTACGGTACTGATTCCCGCTCAACATTGATGCTGAACTCGTACACCTTGGTCCATTTTAAAAATATTCAGCAAATTTCTGAAAAAAAATTACAAATAGAAAGTACCTTATCAATTTTACTTTTGCTTTGTCATTGACAAATAGTTAATTATTCATCCTGATGTAGCATAATGAATTAATGCTCTGCTTGGCCATACAGGGCATGGGGTTCGATTCCAGCTACCAAAACGTTGGGTAACCAATTTGCTAATTTTCTTTTTAAAAAAGAAACAGTAACTGAAACGTCAGTTCGACGCCCTATGCAACATCAATGGCTATGGAGGTTATTTACCCTTTCTTTTCAAATAAAAATTGACAAATAAAAGTAAACTTACCTTTTTCGTTGGTAATTTTCCACAATTTGAGGATAAAAGGACAGAGACCAAGCTGCAAAGTAGACCCATCCAACAATTAGGCAAATGATCCATAAATCATAGGATCTTATTACGGTCACTCGCAAAAACGCCTCTCTCAAACTGAAAGAAGAAAAAAATAAAATGGGTAAAAAATAATCTTAAATAACAATTCCTCTTAAAAACTATTTCACCACCAAATGTTTACTATTTTGGTAATAAAATATAGTCAAAACGTGTCCGATATAACAGGAATTCCAAACTCAAACATTGTTTAATCCAAAATCCAATATATTTAAAACGATCTTTCTCAATGTGAATAAATACATACAAAGACAATATTATATATAAAATAGCACCTACTATTGTTAGTAACTTATAAAATATGGAATTACTTGCTCAAGCTACCGTTCAGCTTATCAATTCCATAACGACTATGAGTATGCGATGGCTCTATCTTAAGGCTCCATTAAAATGACACCGAGCTAGTAAAAAGGGGAATGAAATCTTTTTTTTACTTTTTCTTTACATTAGGCCAAATAAGAAAGAACATAGTTGCCAAAAGAGAATCTGAGTAGTTGTTTTTAATCAGCCTGAACTCTGCATACTAGCCTAGTCCTAACTATTTTATTTTCTATAGATAACTAAAAATGTCGGCGAGTCACAGCCAGCCACTAGCTAACCTGAAGACTGTGACATGATTTGCTACCTAAGCATCATTCGTTGAAACTTATTTTTCTGTGAAGTTCAAATTGGATTATTTTATAATTCAATTGTGTTATTTTATAATATGAAATTGCGTCTAAGAAAGGACATTCAGACATCAGACTGAGAATACTGGATGTTCTCTACGGCCCATTTGTAAACACTCCATAAAGATTACATCAGGAGGCTTTAAGTACCTGGATATCTTTACGCGTCTTTAGATCAACAGATGGAAGCTGAAATAAACTTTGTTGACTTTGGATTAAATAAGGATTAAGCTGTAAAGGAATTTGCGAAAAACGCAAGAAAAGCTTTGAAGTGCTGACTTTAATAACCGAAATGTGCCTTATTAGCAAAGTAAATAATGCTTGAGGCAAATAGAACAGAACTATTTCACATAACATAACACAACATAAAGCACACATACCCTAACACAACATAAAACATTCAAAATTGCCAAAAAGAGAACAAAGTTCAAACACGGCCATACAATAAATGTGCCGAATGGGGAAGAGTTGACAATCACTAAAAAGAAGAAAAAAACGTACTAACAAGCCCATTAACGAAATGATTATAGATAACCTGTATATCGACTGTTGAATATCTCAATCTATAAGCTAATAGATAAAACTTTACGATTTATAAGGATTTTAACACAAAATCAATAGGTATTTCTTAAATTTTTAACTGATATTTCCTTTTAATGATGTATCCTTAACTAAATTTTGGGAATTTCTCGGACCGCGCCATTTGATGGAGCTTGAAAAATCACATTATATCATTATTATTATGACTGTTATAGGTGGACTCACCAAACGGAATCGAGGCTCAGGTAACAAAGCGCTCAAAAAAGAAAAAAAAAATATGTATCAAGGGACTAATGTTTCTACCGATATTTTCTGTTCGTTTCAAATTTTAATGCTGCTCCTTACTTTCAGTTGAAAAAACACATTTTTTTAAAATTTAATTTCTGATCGTTTTTTAAATAATGCTGGGAAATCCGGCGCCCTCTTCATGGAAAATTTCCTTCCCCCATGAAAAATTCCTCAATGGAAAGATCGTCCCACGTAACCTTCTCCTTCCTTCCATGTATTCCGTTTCCCCGTCTTTCAATGTCGCCAGTTGTCAGATATTACCATGCTTAACTTTGTCTTCCAGTTTAACATCCAGTCCATATAAAGTTGTCTCACCAGCCGGTAGGACATTCTCCGTTGGATACTCCTTCTCTTTTTCCAAGGTTATGTTAAATTTTTGGCAAATTGGGGAATCAGCTCTTCCTATTCAGGTAAGATGATTCCACCAATGCTTCAAATGGCTCCAATGCCCCGCAAATGGACAATCCTTAATAGAACTTCACCCAAACTATCAAACTATCGACCCGGCTCAATGGTAACCGAAACTCTAGAAAACGGGATTTTGATACCAATAGATACATCAAAAGAATCAGATTTTAATGCTGATTTCAAATATATAAGTTTCATCAAGTTTAGTCCTACCAATCAAAAGTTACGAGCCTGAGAAAATTTGGCTGATTTTTGAAAAAAGGGGGAAAGACCCCCTAAAAATTATAGAACCTTAATGAAAATCACACCATTATATTCAGCGTATCATAGAACCCTACTGTAGAGGTGTCAAGCTCCTATCTACAAAAATGTAGAATTTTGCATTTTTTGA
The DNA here is from genome assembly GCA_029168905.1 of Artemia sp. Kazakhstan ARC1039. Taxonomy (NCBI): domain Eukaryota; kingdom Metazoa; phylum Arthropoda; class Branchiopoda; order Anostraca; family Artemiidae; genus Artemia; species Artemia sp. Kazakhstan ARC1039. The sequence goes on from JAQQPU010006862.1 coordinate 40,492, forward strand.
CAGAAGAAAGATCACGGATGATTGTTTATTTGTTTTTTGTTGTTTTTTTTCTCCAGGGGTGATCGTATCGTCCCAGTGGTCCTATAATATCGTGGGAGGGCTCATTGGAACGGAAATTAAAAGTTCTAGTGCTCCTTTTAAGTGACCAAAAAATGGAGGGCAACTAGACCCCCTCCCAGGCTCATTTTTTTCCCAAAGTCACCCGATCAAAATTTAGAGATAGCCATTTTGTCCAGCATGGTCGAAAACATGATAACTTTGTCTTTTAGGATGATTTAATCCCCCGAAGTCCCCGGGGGGAGGGCTGAAAGATATGAACTTTACCAATTTTAATACATAGTATTGGTTATTGGGAAGTATACAGACGTTTTCAGGGGAATTTTTTCTGGTACTGGGGGGTGGGGGTGGGATGAGGGTTATGTGGGAGGATCTCTCCATGAAGGAAGTTTTCATGGGGGAAGGGACATTGCTATGAAGGGGGAACTGGATTTACCAGCATTATTTAAAGATCAGAAATTAAATAAAAAAAAA